>CM077158.1:56929610-57087316 GCA_039583875.1 Platanthera guangdongensis
GGTACTTCTCGGCCCACCAATAGGAAAAGATGCAAGAGACTTTTCTCAGGAGAGTGCCTCACTCGCCTAGCCCTTGAGCCTCTCCAACTAAGCCAGGCTCACCCTTTAGCTCGATCACAGCTCCATGGCCTCTTCGCGCCTCTCCAACTATAGCCAGCTCAGCACTTTCGATCGAACAGCTCGGCCCTCGAATCTGGGAGGTGGACGGCTTCCTTTCCGCTCAGGCCAGCGGACAGAGGAAGTTCGTGCTAGTTATGATCGACTACTTCTCCAAGTGGATCGAGGCAAAGGCCCTAGCCAAGACTCACGTTGCAGATCGTGAAGAATTTCATTTGGGGAGAGATCACATGCAGGTTCGGGATTCCCTGGCCATCGTCACCGACAACGGGCCACAGTTCGCTAGTTTGGAGTTAGAGGATTTCTGCAAGCAACTAGGGACGGACCTTCGATTCGCCTCTGTGCATCATCCTCGCAGCAATGGACAGGTGGAAGCAGCCAACAAGTTGATCATCAACCTTCTGAAAAAGAAAGTCACCAACTTGAAGGGCAATTGGGCGGAATAACTACCCTCGGTCCTCTGGGATTTGAGAACAACTCCAAACTCGGCCACAGGGGAAACTCCTTTCAAGCTATCCCACGGGTCTGAGGCACTCATCCCAGTAGAATTCGAGGTGCGGAGCCCGAGGATTATAGCAGCTGAAGACGGCGGCGAGGAATGGCACTTAGAGAATGAGGACGCCCAAAGACTCTCACTGGATTTCATGGAAGAGCTTCGTGACTTGGCTTCTATCCGCCAAGAGGAGATCAAACGGCGCATGGCGAAGCACTTCGACAAAAATGTCCGTCTAAAGCATTTTCTCACCGGAGACCTGGTTATGAAAAATGTAGACGCTGCAGGAAGGGGAGCCACCGTGGGCAAGCTGCATCCGAATTGGGAAGGTCCCTTCATTATTCAAGAAGCCTTGGCCGTCGGAGGCTATTATCTCCAGGATCAGGTTGGAGAGCAGCTGGGAGGTACTTGGAGCAGGGATGACCTGAAAAGGTTCTATCCTTAGCGGCCGATGATGTACTTTGTTTACATGTTTTTACATATATACAATGACAGCTTTTCTTTTCTATCCATCTTGTGTTTTGTCGCAAACTTTCTGGAACTTAAGGTTTTACGTCAAAGTCGATCCAAGAAGCTGGCAGTCAACTTGTCCCCCCTAGATAGCCCAGTTCGGACGATGGGACGATGCCTCGGATATAAGTGTCCTGGTAAGACCGAACCCCTGCATTGACGGCCGAGATCGGCTCCCCCTTGCATGTCGGTCTAGCTACCCCCGACTGCATCTCTCCTCCGACTGGAAGAACTAGCGGGAACAGGTCTGGACCCCAACCTCTCGGATTGGAGGAAGCGTCAACTATTGTCAGGATAGGCCCAAGGGAGTATGGTTAGTCGCGGTGCGTCCCGGAGGACCCTCGGAAAAACATAACCCCTCACCTGCACTTTGGCGCTCATGGCCAGTTGGCAGAGCTAGAAGCGACCGCGGCAGTTGGATCGGGAAACGTGTCTCCATCCTGTTTCTTGTGGATAGCCCGAGTTCGATGGGACGATGCCTCGGGATATAAGCGCCCTTGTAAGACCGGACCCCTGCATTGACGGCCGAGATCAGCTCCCCCCTTGCAAGTCGGCCTAGCTCCCCCGACTGCATCTCTCCTCTGACTGGAGGAACTACAGGAACAGGGTTGGATGCCGACCTCCCAACTCGACGTCTTCTAGATCGTTGTTCGATTTCTGTTTTCTTCTTCCTTGAAGAGGCGCTTAATCCATTTTCAAACTCTTGAAGCAACAGGAAAAACAACGTTCAAGTCCTTGAGTGGCAGGTCCTGGTAAGTCCAAGTCCCTGCACGAGCTCCTCTCCTGCACATTGGCAGCAGATCTCCTCGAGTGAGATCAACCCTTGAGTGGCAGGTCCTGGTAAGTCCAAGTCCCTGCACGAGTTCCTCTCCTGCACATTGGCAGCAGACCTCCTCGAGTGAGATCAAGCCCTTGAGGGCAGGTCCTGGTAAGTCCAAGTCCCTGCACGAGCTCCTCTCCTGCACATTGGCAGAAGACCTCCTCGAGTGAGATCAAGCCCTTGAGTGGCAGGTCCTGGTAAGTCCAAGTCCCTGCACGAGCTCCTCTCCTGCACATTGGCAGCAGACCTCCTCGAGTGAGATCAAGCCCTTGAGTGGCAGGTCCTGGTAAGTCCAAGTCACTGCACGAGCTCCTCTCCTGCACATTGGCAGCAAACCTCCTCGAGTGAGATCAAGCCCTTGAGTAGCAGGTTCTAGTAATTCCAAGTCCCTGCATGAGCTCCTCTCCTGCACATTGGCAGCAGACCTCCTCGAGGGAGATCAAGTCCTTGAGTGGCAGGTCCTGGTAAGTCCAAGTCCCTGCACGAGCTCCTCTCCTGCACATTGGCAGCAGACCTCCTCGAGGGAGATCAAGTCCTTGAGTGGCAGGTCCTGGTAAGTCCAAGTCCCTGCACGAGCTCCTCTCCTGCACATTGGCAGCAGACCTCCTCGAGGGAGATCAAGTCCTTGAGTGGCAGGTCCTGGTAAGTCCAAGTCCCTACACGAGCTCCTCTCCTGCACATTGGCAGCAGACCTCCTCGAGGGAGATCAAGTCCTTGAGTGGCAGGTCTTGGTAAGTCCAAGTCCCTGCACGAGCTCCTCTCCTGAACATTGGCAGCAGACCTCCTCGAGGGAGATCAAGTCCTTGAGAGGCAGTTCCTGGTAAGTCCAAGTCCCTACATGAGCTCTTCTCCTGCACATTGGTCACAGACCTCCTCGAGTGCGATCGAGTTAGACCAAGCTTCCTGGAGGGACAGTGCGAGCAGTATTGGGGCGAGCAGGCATGCAGGCAGCGATGAGTATGCGAGTATGGCATAGCAAAAATGCGAGTATGGTGTGGCGAGTATCTACGGGGAATGCCAGGGTGCGAGCTGTGAAGGACTAATACGGGAACGCGAGTACCAGCTAGGCGACTATCAACAATGTCGTCGTGCGAGCACAGGGCGCGGGCACTCGTTCTCCCCGAGCCTATGAGCCTAGCGAGTATCATCCACCAACCAGCATGTGAAAAGGAAAAAAAACGACAATGTGGTAATTCATACTTGCATTGATATATCAAAATTTTACAAATATTGGTTACAAAAATTTCACTAGAGGCAATGACAAGCGAGTAGGAAGAAATCAGCGAGCAACTAGGACTCATCGTCGCCAGTATCTGGCCGATATTCCTCATCTCCAATATCGACGTCATCTCCGTCGCCGCTTCCTCGCTTTCCTCCTCGCCGCTACGCGCTGTTGCTACTACTGCCGCCGCTGCTGTCAGAGCCTGACGATGTCGGAGGCAGGCGATCTGGCGAGACCGTCTCGGCGAGTAACTCAGGGATGAGTTCGTCTACCGTGAACTCCTTCTCCCCTTCGTCGAGTTTCCCGCTAAGCCTCAGCCTCGCGAGGACCACGTTGCCTGCCGCACGGGCTATCTCGCGGCGGACAGACGACCTCTCTTCCCACAGGATGCGAGATCGCTTGATGGCGTAATGGGGATCGTCCTCCGGGCGCGGCTGAGGAGCAGAGGAACTCGCGCCGGCTTCCAAAATCGACAGGCGAGATTCCATCTCGGCAGCGCGAATCTGGTCTGCCTCCAAATCTGCCCGAGCTTTGGCGAGTTCCGCCTCGTACTCAGAGAGCTTCTTGGCGGTCTCTATCTCGGCAGCCTGCGACAAACCATGAATTCAGCTAAAGCGTTCACAAGACATCAACATCGCACATAAAGGCGACATACCTCATAACCTCGCCAGCGAGTGGATTCCATGCCGAGATTGATCGCCTTCTGACTGACGATCTTCAAGGCCTGTGTCCTCTCCAGCATTCTCCTCGCCGCAAAGTGATTTAGCTCGACGACTCGGGCGAGCGAGCAGGCCGCTTGCTGGCAAGTTCCTCCTCGTTGAGATCTAGCATAGCCTCAGCGTCGCCTCTCCCGTACATCGCGTGGAGGACGGCGAAGGCCTCCCCCTTATCCTCCCCCTCCTCCGCCCAAGAGGGAAGGTTGGTGCTCAGCGTCACCAGATGCTCGTCAGGTGCCCAGGCCACCAGAGGGCGACCATAGGCGTCCACCGCGTCAAGCCCCAAGTTGAAGTTGGGGTGGAAGTGGGAAGCCGAGCGTGGAGCGGCGAGTCCTGGTCATCAGGAGGTGGCGAGGACACCTTTTGTTCTTGGTCGCGGGACCCGGCGACCTGGCTTTGCCTTTACCCTTGCCCTTGGCGATCTTTTTCTTCTCACCAATATCAGCTGGCGAGTTGGGCTCAAGTAGCGAGGTGGTGATCCCTTTGGCTGAAGGAAGCGGCCTCGCCGGGAGCTCGTTCGGTTCTGCAAAGGCCGAGTAGTATAAGCAAGTGATTATTGGGCGAGTATGATACCGACTTTCCCTGCTGAGATTTACCTTCGTTGTAGTGGACTTCGAGCAGTGTGTTGACGTTTAGTCGCCAAAAGATGACATCGAACCGGCGACCTCGGAACGCGTCGACAAGTTGCTCGCGCGCGCCTTCCAATATCGGTGGAAGGAAGGCGACATCGGCGGGCTGGTGCGGCCTTCCCTGTACGTCGCCAAAGTCGCCCTTGATAATGACTAGTTGCTCGCTCCACTTGTGAACTTTGTTGGCCGTCCCACCAGGGTGCATACGTGGCTGCTGAAATAGACCACGCCCTCGGGGGTCGCGGCGAAGGCAAATATCTTGCGGAATATGGAGAGATCAAGATGATCCTCTCTCTCGCGCAGGTAGCAAAGAACCCCATGATGATGGCAACACCGTTGGGGTTGATTTGCGCGGGGACTATGCCGAAGTATCGTAGGATGTCGCAATACTCCGGCCAGAACGGAAGTCGCAGGCCGGCGTCGAAGTGTCGAAGAGGAAGGACAAGCGCGCCCTCGATAAGAGTGTTATGTCGCTCACTGCGGGCCGGGAGTCTGGCCGAGTATCCTTCAGGAAGGAGTCTTTCCCTAAAATTTTCTAAGTCGCGCACACTGGTGGACGACTTCTTAAAAGCCGCATCCGCGAAGTTGGCGGCATGGGCTTAGCGGCGAGCGCTTGCGTCATCTCCAACCATCCTGCGAGTTTTGAAGAGGAGAAGAAGGAAGAGATGGCGAGTAGCAAAACAAGTCGCACAATGCGAGCAGGAAACGATACTCGCGAGCTAGGAGGACAAAAGCGCAACAGCATACTTATGTCCTACCTACCCCCTCTATTTATAGGCGCCAGGGGAGGGGGTTATACCATCCTTACGGAGAGTATCAAAAAAATCGCGCTTTGAGCGAGTAAGTCAACGCGTTGCGTAAGTCACATAGACCAGAGGGAGCATAATCGCTTAAACATCGAAAACAGGGAAAAACAAATTAATAATCGTGCGAAGTCTAAGCTCGCTTATTACAGGCCAGAAAATGTTTTCAAAATCGCACTGTGGCGAGTTCCAAATAAAAGAAAACATTCTAAGGCCTAGGCCTCTCTGGGGATGGGGATGTCGCCCGCCCCACCCCATCTCGCATGCTCACCAGAAATGCTCCGTCGCCACTCTATCGCATCATCACCAAGCCGCAGCTGCTCCTCCATCCTCGACAACCTGCCAACAGAGCCCATACTCGCTCGTATGTTGGCGACCTCTTCAAGAACGAGCTGGAGGCGATGATTGTTGATCGCGAGCTGACGATCATTCTCCCTTACCATGTGGAAGCGGAATTCATAGCTCTCCAGTGTACTCTTGAGCTCTTCCATTTTCGCCATCCGCACTTCCAACGATGATATTCGGCGATGAGGCTCACAGATCGCCAGCTGGTCAAACTTGCTCTCCAGCTCCAAGTAAGCGCGAGCAGCCGCACGGCGATATTCCATGCCTGGCAGACCCATGGCGTCGATGAAAGCCGCCCTGGAGTCACCGGCCGATCTGACATCAAACAAAAGTCGCCAGAATTAGACGTAGATGCATAACAACCATGTGCACATCAATAGCGACACATACCGCTGCGAGGAGACCTGGATCGGCTAGGAGATCTCGATCGACGAGGAGGGGATCCGCGCGTTGGCTCATCTCGCCGGCTTGACGATGGCCCACCAGCGAGCTCGGATGCCTTGCCTCGCCCGCGCCCCCCTTGTCCAGGGTCCACGTTCCTTGGCGGGAAGTAGCTCGGCCGCGGCTTTACCGGCTTAACACCCGCGGGATGTGATGAAGAAGGCGGAGGGAGCGACGAACTCGCCGACGGCGGAGGATTCTTCGGCGGGGGTAGAGGAAGTTGCGTCGTGGTAACTTGAGAAGGCGCGATCAGAGGCGGTGGCGGCGGCAAGGATACGGTCACCGATTGGATGGTGGCGATATTGGTAAGCGGCGGCGGCGGGGGTAAAGAGGAGCTCGCCTCGGGTAGAGAGGACCTCACCGGAGGCAGCGAAGAACTCGCGGCGGGCATGGCGGAATTCCTTGCAGGTACCCCAGAACTCATAGGGAAACCCTTGCTCGCCAGTGTCTTACTCGGCGGATGGTTCTTCGACGACGGCTCCTTGCTCGCGGAGGGAACCGAGGCCTCGCCCGTCCTTTTTGAGCTGATATTTATCCGCACTGTGTGAGCAGTCTTCACTTGCCCAGCGGCGGGAAGGGCGACGAGCGGCACGGAGCTCAACGGGACGACATTCAAAGCCGCGCCCAAACCTCCCGTGGGAGAATCTGCGAGTAACACGGTCCGGTCAGCAAACAATAGAAAACCGTCAGAATGAGAAATCTAGGCAGAAAGACAACCTCGCAGGTCGACGATTTCCACCTGCTGAGGCGTCGAAGTGGAGGCGAGTTCCGAGGCAGTGGAAGTGACGAGTTTAGGAATGTTTAGCGAGTTGAGGAGACTCGCATCAGAAATGGCGACATTGGGAATGTTGTCGAGTCCCAAGTCGCTAAGCAACTGCTGCGTGCTGGTAGAGAGCACGGGATTAATGGTGGGGGGCATAGGGCGAGAAAGGGGCGGCCGCGAGGTATCATCACCAGAGGCGGGTTTGTTCTTAGATTTCTTTGCCTTTTTCCTCTTGGGCGGAGGCAAGTCGGCTGCGGCATCCTCTTCGCTCGGTCGCTTTGGTTTAGCGACTCCGATGGCGCTCGTCAACGCAGCAAGACTGTCACGGAGGATCTTCTCGGCGTTCGACATTAAGCGCGAGTTATGAAGAACCGGCTAAAGAACTAGCCCCCCCCCCCCCTATTTATAGATATCGGCAGGCAATCACAAGAGGCGAGCAACAGAGATACTCGACAGAGCAGCTCGCCGAATAGGTGTTGGTTGTTTCTTTCTGAGCTCCGATGTCGCTCCGAAAGAGCGGGGATTGTGTACAACCCGTATTCGTCGAGAGCGGGTCCTACCACATCCAAGTCAGTAGGAGTCAAAGTCAACATTCAAGACCGCGGATGGCCTGGCGAGTATAGGCGAGCTCCCCTCGCATACTCGCCAGGTAGGCGACTAGGCGAGATACTCGCCCAGCCCGTGCGAGCTCTTCTGGAAGTCGCCTGGTCGCCGGGGGGTGGGGGTATAAATAAGACCCGCCCCCCCTCCCCTTGCCTTGGCCTATAAATAGGACCCCAGGGGTACGAGAGAGAGGACTGGAAATCCTTGGCAAGATACTCGCGCGTTTCAAGATATCGGCTTAGTCTTCAGATTCTTTTTCCTTAGAGCGATTTGCGACTTTGCGACCTTGCCAGATAGCCTCTCTCGTATCCAGTTCGACCATTCTTGGTTGAGAAGGGGTTGCTCCTTACGAGCATCCGGGTACGTGGTGGGTCCTTCCTGCCGCAACATTTGGGGTCCTGTTTGACATGTTCCTTCTTTCTGGCCACCCTAGCCGTCCGATCTAGCTTCTGAGTCAGTAACCTTAGGCAGCTTTGATCCGATTTCTGAGGTTAGGAATTTCCTGACTTCAACATCTACCATGAAGGGATAGATTCAGCTACTTCACCTTTCTCAGATTATCACAATCTTACAACTTGGAGCAACACTCCTACACCTCAGAAAACTAACTCTCCTACACCTTGATCCACAACCAGATCTACACCTTGATCCACTAACTGGATTTACAAACTTGATCCACTAACATATCTATAACCATCGATCCACAAACGGGTCTACAAATCTCAGAGATAAATCTCCTACAAAGGTTAAAACAAATTTTTACAACAACAATAAAAAATTGTATACTTCCAGATCTGAAATCTTCAAGGCTCCTCCTTTAAAACTAAAAATCTCGAAGAGGAAGGTTGAGGAAGAAATCTTAAGAAAATTTGATTTGAAAAACCTTAGGATCCGACAAGATCAAGTGAATGATTGCAGAACTTGAATCTTGTGATCTGTCAAATCTTTTCGCCTTTTGAATCATTGGATCGAGAGAGGAGCGATAGAGAAGAATGACGATGAAGACGGTGCAGCTTCTCCCGAATTTTTGATTGCGGTGAGATTCTAATTACAGTGATTTGGGTTAGCGATTCATCATGAAAAGACTTTATATAGAATATTGCCCAACGGTCTGAAATCATTAAGGAATGATCCACGTGGACCAATCATGAGATACTTAGATTAAATTTGAAATCTCGTCAGAAGATTTAAAATGAAAAATTATGCAACTCCATTTCTCGAGAAGAGTTATTATTTCTCGAGAAGAACTTGCTTTCTCTAGAAATATCATGGCTTTCTCGAGAAAAGATTTAATGAAATTTCTTTGAAGTAAAATACTGATTTCTTAAGAGGAAAGTTGATTTATCGAGAAATGATTTTCTTTCTCGAGAAATGACATGATTTTCTCGAGAAATTTACTTAGCACAACTTTTGAACTGCAGAACTGATTTCTCGAGAAGGATATTATTTCTCGAGAAAAGAATTGCTTTCTCGAGAAATGACCTAGTCTTCTCGAGAAAAATACTATCTAAGAACAGAAGGATTGATTTCTCGAGAAAGAATTGATTTCTCGAGAAAAATACTTAGCTTCTCGAGAAATGATTTCGACTTCTCGAGAACTGCTTTGCTTTTCTCGAGAACTAACTTGGCTTCTCGAGAAATCTTCGGGGCTTTTCTCGAGAAAAGGACTTAGAATATTTTTAGACAATTTCCACAGAAGTCTTATGGTTTTTCGAGAACATCTTTGCTTTCTCGAGAAATATAATTAGACTTCTCGAGAAACACATTTCATTTCTCGAGAAATGGACTTACAAATTTTTTAGAATTTTTTTTTCTTCTTTGTTGAAAACCAACAACCTTTCCTTTCTTTTATTGCTCTAGTACTTGAAAATGAAGTGCATCCCAATAGAGAGGTTACACATGAGTCAGCACCATGGACCACATAATGAGAGATTACATTACATGGTCCTGTATTTAGTGACTCATTGTAAACTGACATTGGTCTACACTTAGCAATAATGACATGTAAGCACTCAACTAAAGAATAGCATCAAATACATACTTAATACATCTTAGTTCAAGGGTGACTTCACACAAATCTAGGTTATTGTAGGGCTGATGTTGAGTCGAGTTCGAGCGATTTTGACTCGATTTGAAATCGAAATTTTCGACGCAAACTCGGCTCGAAATTGACTCGAAATCGAAATTGATTTCGAGTCGAGCCGGCTCGAATCGAAATGATTCGATTCCGAGTCGGCTCGAAATCGAATCAGATCGGCTCAAAATCGATTAAGTCGGTTCAAAATTGAGCAATTTTTCGTTTTATACATAATTCACTCAAAATTAAATTGGGCAACTTATAAATTTAACAAATGAAACAATTAAAACCTTCATTTTTTTTTATTTGCGTTTAAATTTTTTATTTTTAATCTTAAAATAAGAATATATTAATAAATACTTAAAATTTTAAATTAATTCGAGTTGATTCGAATCATATTTCGAGCGATTCAGGGCTAGCTTGAAATCGACTCGAAATCAGATTCGAGTCAAATTGAATCGATTCAAATTGAGTCGAATCAATTTTAACTGATTTCGATTCGGCTCAATTTTCGAACGATTTTCGAGCAAGTTTCGAGTTTCGAATAATATGCACAGCCCTAGGTTATTGTGGGTACACTACCTAACAATCTTCCCTATTTGTAGAAGTCAGAACCCTCTACACTAAGGTGAATTATTTCAAGATAATTAAAAAATTAACTAACAAGTAAAATAATATATGTAATGACAGATAAGAAATATTTAGATCATCAAAGTTCAAAATTATATATATATATATATAGAATTTGTCTATATAAATATCTTGGTCCACAAAATTCTATAATACTGATAATCTCAAATCATTTATATTGTTGTTGGTGTTGTCTTTCCTTCTTCTCTTGTTATCTTTTCTGATAACTGAATGACTTGGGATTGTACTTTGGAGGTCGAGGAGCACTAGGATTATTACGATCATATTCACGATCATAAATCATTCTTTTTGTCAAAGACTTTTCGTATAGCTCTCACTCCTTGTGGCTATAATGATCATCTTTATTTTCATTAAATTCCACAACCAGCTTCAGACTATCCAGAATAAGAGACTTAGAAGTTGGACTCCAAACTTCAGCCAATTCTTGTTCTTTCCTTTTAGCAGCTCCTTGACTTGGAATTGCACGGCTGGTAGAAGCACCATCACCATATTTCCTTTTCTTTGGCACTTGCACTTCAGGAGGTTGTTCTTGAGGAATCCCCGGTTGATCAGAAGTCCAGACCTGAGGATAACTTTCAGGAGGAAATTCATATTATTCAGGTCTAGGAGAAAAGGTAGGCTTGCAGACATTTGGATCAAGATGAGGAGGTGAAGCCTCATTTGGATCAACCTGAAAGTCTGAAAAGATTTGGTTGTGCATCCAGACAGCAGTCTCATAACTATAGATGTTTACACTCTTAATCTGCTTTTCTACACTTATATTGATCTCTTTCAAGTAATTGTCCCACTGGGGCTTTATCTCTTAAACTTTCTTGTCTAGATTTTCTTTTACCTTATCCTCCCCTTTTTTGACTTCTACAGTTAAAGTCTCTATGACATTTTTTGAATTTTCCAACTTCTTCACAGGTTTTGAAGTTTTGTTGTTCAATTTTATTCAGCAATTGGATCTGATTGTTGGCCACAATGACTGCTTGATCCATGACTTCACCAACGCTAGTAATAGTGTGGTCTAAAGCTTTGCCACCAATATTTAGAAGTCTTTTGAATTTATCTGTATTATTTTGAATTTTAGCAAATCCTCTACTCATCTCTTTCTCAAGAGCAGTTACTTTGTCAGTTACCTCTTTAAGAGACTCCTCAAAGTACTCTCTTTGCTTGGTCAACATAGACTCAATCTTACCTAACCGGGTATCTTCAGGAAAGATTTCAAGTGGAGGATGTAGTGCTGGAGTTGTCCAGACTGGTATTTCTTCAATTGCTACTGAACTTTTACCTCATTGGGCAGATATCATCTCATCCCCTTCCTCACCAAGAATAGTAGGGAGAGAGAAATCTAAATTCTTGAGTGGAGGTTCTGCAAGTTCTGGGATAATTTATTCCTCATCGGAGAGTATAACCTTATTCTCCCCTCAATTTGTTCCTGGGGCTGAGAATCTTCTGGTACCTCTTCAGCAATCACTTTAGGAATCTCTTTAGGAATCTTTTCAGGAGAGATGAAAAGGGGATCATCTGAAGTTAGATTTCCCATCAGTCTGTCAATGTGAGCTGCAGTAGTATCCACTTAAGCATCATCAAGATTTTCCTTATCAGAAGAGGAGTCAATATCCATACCCGAGCCACCATCATGCACAGAGGTGCTCTTCTCATCATTAGACGAATCTTGATTTTCCTTATCCACTTCCACATTATCAGCAGGATCTTGCTATGTAACTTGATCTGTAGGAACATCTGACTGAAACTCCATTTCTGGGACCTCAGCTTGTTGAACTTTTTCATGAACTGAAGGAGCAGGCTCCCCCGCAACAGCTGCACCAGATGTGCCAACTGTATCAACATGAATAGGATATGGGATCCTGTCCTCATCATCTACTGTTCTGGGAACTGATGGAGCCTGGCCTAGCCTTGGAATTCTGATTTTCCATCTGCTGATGGATGAGATAGTGACTTTCTTCAGGTGATGAATGGACACATCTTTGGACAAGTAAAAAATCTCAGGATACAGTTGATTTAGATAAAGAGAAATGATTCTTGCAAAGTTGGGTGCCTTCATGCTTTCCTTAATTTTGTCAAATAGCATGTGTCCCCATTGAAATTTCTTGCGACATACCACTGTTGTCATCATGCAGAAGAAATCAGAGGATATGTATCCAAGCGAACCTATTTAGTAGAGAAGGACTTTTTCAAGAATGTCGGCGAGCATCTTGCTTTCATCATTCATATTATGTATGCGAATGGAAGTAGTTGATTGGGAGAGACCACAGAATGACAGAGCCCTGAAATAATCGGGTTCTTCTAGGTAGTCTTCCTCATAAATGGAGGGCAATCTCAGAAATTCTGTCAAGGAGGATGGTTTGATTTTTATTTTTGCATATCTGACTGAAATTTTCAACAACTTCCCACTCCTCTTGAGCTTAACATTTCTGAAGAACTCTTCTACGTCTGGAATCAGGACTTTGCACGGATGCTCAAGGATGAAGGTGAGGCCGGCGGATTCAAGAAGTAGAATAACATTCCAGAAATCATCGGAAATTTCTTTGATACCTGAGCGAACGAGTTCACTGTCGATGCCAATCTTTGTAGTAGGAGCCATCGATGAAATAAGATGAGGAATTTCTGACTTGTCGGAGAAGAATCGATGGAGTTTGCGTGAAGAGCAGCGGAACTGAAGCATCTTTCTCGTGAAAGTTTTTTTCAAATTTGTGGATTTAGATATTTTATAGACTTATCTATTTATATAAAATTGAAAATTTTGAAGAATAAAGAAAGACGTACCTGGAAATGGCGGTTCGAATTCTTCTTTAGAAATTCTGAGGTGATTTCTCGAGAGAAATTGTTTTCTCGAGAAATATGTTACTTTTCTCGCGAAGCATAAGTAATTTTCCGAGAAATCTATTTATTTTTCTCGGAAAATATAATTCTTTTTGAGAAATCAGGCATTTTTCGAGAAATCCACCTGTTTTTTCCGAGAAATATAAATTAACTTCATAATGTTCTCTTGACTTCAAACGTGATCTTTTCAGGACTTCATGTTGAGCATAACAAGCTCTGTCTTGAAGGATGAGAACTTGGCCTCGTCCAGCGGCTTCATGAAAATATTTGTAACTTGCTTGTCCTTCGGGATATAGTTGAGGGATATGTCCTTGTTCTCCACATGCTCCCGGATGAAATGGTAGCACACCTCGATGGGCTTGGTCCGGATGTGGGAAACTGGATTATTTGCGATTGCAATTGTGATGGATGAGTCATAATACATCGGAATTTCTCTGAACTTCAAATTATAATCTTCAAGTTGATTTCTGATTCATAGAAGTTGTGCGCAACAACTACTCACATAGATATACTCTGACTCAACAGTAGAAGTTGTCACACAATTTTGCTTCTTACTTCTCCATGAAATAAGCCCTCTTCCGAGAAATTGACATGTCCCGGAAGTGTTTTACTATCATCCCTGCTTCCTGCAAATTAGCATCTGAAAAGCCAATTAGCTCAACATCATTACTTCTTGGGTATCATATGCCAACATTAGGTGTGCCCTTAAGGTATCTTAAAATCCATTTTGCAGCAACGTAATGAGATTCCTTAGTGTTCACCTGATATTTAGCGCAAACACATGTTAAAAATATTATATCTGGTCTACCGGCAGTCATGTAGAGCAAGAATCCAATTATGCTTCTGTACTTGGTTTCATCAAAAGGTTTCCCTTTCTCATCCTTGTCTAGAGACACAGTTGAACTCATTGGAGTCCTCATAAAGGATGTGCTCTCCATTCCGAATTTTTTAAGAAGCTCCTTGGTGAACTTTGTCTAAGAGATGAAAATTTCATCTTCAGATTGCTTCTCCTGAAGTCCTAAAAATACTTCAGCTCGTCCATACTGCTCATTTCAAACTTCTCTTGCATAAGTTTAGAAAACTTTTTGCAAAGGTTGTCTTCCACAGAGCCAAATATGATGTCGTCGACATAGTTTTGCACTAGCAGAATCTTGCCTTTAACTTCCCTAAGAAATAATGTTTTGTCTATCTTCACCTTGTGAACTTGTTCTCAAGAAGAAAGCTGGACAACGTCTCATACCAAGCTCGGGGAGCTTGCTTTAAACCATATAATGCTTTATTTAAAAAGTAAACATGTACAAAGAAAAGAGAATTTACAAAACCTGGGGGTTGCACTACGTATACTTCTTCTTTCAGATTCTCATTGAGGAATGCTGACTTCACGTCCATTTGGTAGATAGTAAAGCCTTTGAGAGCAGCATACGCATGAAACAACCTAATCGCCTCGAGTCGAGCCACCAAATCAAATGTCTGGTCGAAGTCGATCCCCTCTTCTTGTTTATAACCTTGTGATACAAGCTTGACTTTGTTCTTGATAATTACTCTGTGTTTGTCCAGCTTGTTTCTGAATATCCATTTGGTGTCAATCACGTTCTGTCCCTTTGGTGGGGGCACCAGCTCCCAGATTTTGCATCGTTCAAACTGGTTGAGCTCCTCTTGCATTGCCATGATCTAAGAGGCATATTTGTTCACTTCCTCGAATGTCTTCGGCTCAACCTGATACAAAAAGCTGAGATGGAAAATTTCATTAGTTGTTCCTCTTCTGGTTCTAACACCATCGCTTGGCTCTCCAATGATCTGTTCAGTTGGGTGATCACTTAGGTGTCTGAGCCCTAGGTTCCTTGCTCTCCCTCCAGCAGGCTTTGTAACATCTGATGCCCCCTCTATAAGATGAGGCAACTCCTCCTCAATAGGTTCTTCATCCACCAAGCCTGGATCGACGATCTTGACTAATCTTGGTGCTTCTTCCTTAACAACTTCATCTAAGCTTAGCTCCTTGAACCTGGTACATGTATCTGCACCAATAACACTAGATGAGCTGCTATGAAGCATGCTAGTCTCATCAAATACAACATTTATCAACTCTTCTACCACTAGAGTTTTCTTGTTGAAAATCTTATATGCCTTATTATGGCTACTATATCCTACAAAAATACCTTCAAAACACTTTTCACAAAACTTTGTACGGTAATACTTCCCATTATTAAGTACGAAACATTTGCTTCTAAAGATTATAAAATATGACACAGTCGGTTTTCTGCCCTTCAATAGCTCATAGGGG
The DNA here is from genome assembly GCA_039583875.1 of Platanthera guangdongensis. NCBI lineage: Eukaryota > Viridiplantae > Streptophyta > Magnoliopsida > Asparagales > Orchidaceae > Platanthera > Platanthera guangdongensis. The sequence continues at coordinate 56,944,911 of CM077158.1, forward strand.
GTCTTACGATAGCTTTTGTTGATGAGTGCTCTGTTTTGCACGTGACAAGCCGTGTTGACTGCTTCAGCCCAGAAGTACTCCAAAAGTGAAGCGTCATTCAACATGATTGTACATGCTTCAATTAGGGTTCTATTCCATCTCTCAGCAACTCCATTTTGCTGTGGAGTGCACGGGGAGGAAAACACATGAAAGATACCTCTTCTTTCACAGAATTTTGTCATGGCACCAAACTCAAACTCTGTTCTGTGGTCACTTCTGATTTTGACCATTGAGCAGTCCAATTTGTTCTGAATTTGCCGGATAAAATTAGTGAAAGAATCAAAGGTGTCTGACTTGTGTTTAAAAAAGAACACCCAAGTGAGACGCAAGTAGTCATCAACAATTACTAACGTATAGATCTTACCTCCTAAGTTGTGAATAGGCATATGACTGAATAAGTCCATATGAAGCAAGTATAAGCTTCATGAAGAATATTTCTCAACAATACCCTTGAAGGTAGCCCGTGTCTGCTTACCCATTTGACAGGAGTGACATGGACTCTTTTTAAGACACTTAATGCTGGGGCATCGTACACTAAGTTGTGAGAAAATAGCATATTTAAGGTTTTGAAATTAATATGTGTTAATCTATTGTGTCATTGGTAATAAATAGACGCACTACTTTTAACCATAAAACACACTGGGGTAGAATTGTTTAAGCAAAGGAAATTTAAGCAGAAAATATTTTTGCTCCGAGTGCCTGTTAAGACCGTCTCCAAATTTACAGACGACTTTATCAAACACTTGTCCTTGCAGAACTCAATGATGTAGCCTTTGTAACATAGTTGACTTATGCTTATAATATTGTGGTGTAATCCCTCAACATAAGTACCGTATGTGAAAGAGACTACGTCATTGGAAATGATACCATAACCTTTTGTTGTTCCCTTGTCTGAACCTCTAAAGATGACTTTTGGTCTGTCTTTGACTGGGGTATAGTCACGCAAAAGTCTTCTTGTCCCAGTCATATGCCGAGAGCATCCACTGTCCAAATACTTGATCAGAGTTCTATTGGCCTTTGAACATACCTGCAAAAACAGATCATTTTACCTTAAGAACCCAAACGTATTTGGGTCCTTGGTTCCTAGTCAGCTGAACACCACTAGGAATATTAACCTTGCGAGTGGTTGGTCTCGCATAGCTAACTCGTGAGAGTTACAAAATTGGTAGGGTTATACCAACAATCTGCTCCAAAGTGACCAATTTTGTTGCAGCACCAACAGTCAAACTTATTGTACCTCCTTTTATACTCCTGCTTTACCCATTAAACGTGAGGTCTAGTAGGGGTAGCATTCTTAGAGGTGGAGGCCTCTTGATTGCATCATACACAAGGGCTTCCTATCTCCTTAGCCTTAGGAACAACAGATTTAGCTTTCGGTTCCTTCTTTTTATTATAACCATGTACATACAGATCATAACTCTTCATCTGAATCTCCTCAAACGGTGCTTTAAACACGCTGACACCAAAGTCACGGGGACGGGTCCATCCTTGGTATCTGTTCTTGGGCTCTACATAAGTAGGCCTTGCATGATGACTATAGGATGACTCAAGGTCAAACTTATTCGTTGAGAAGATTACCTTCCTGAACGATGGTTGACTCATGGGTTCTTTCCCCTTTTCTTTGGCGCTAGCCTTCTTGGCAGCCTTACCCTTTCCACTGACGTGGACAAGACCACTACTCTTCTTCTGAGTAGAAAACTCATCAATAAGAGGAAGAACAGTCTTTGGCTTTGAGAAACTCTCGATGAGTTTTCTCTCTACCGCGAGCTTTTCTTCCAGCTCATCAAGATATTTTTCATGTCGAAAGGATCTAAAGTCCTATGATGTAAGTGGACATCGAAGAACAAATTGCACGGTGATGGTTCTATAGCCAGATATAAAGCACGTCTAGTAGCTAAGGGTTATAAACAATAGGGGGGATTGACTACTTTGACATCTATTTACCTATATGTCACCTATCCACTATTAGAATTCTTCTTACCTTACCTTCTATCGAGAACTTTATAGTTCATCAGATGGATATAAAGACAGTCTTCTTGAATGGAGATCTTGATGAAGAGATCTACATGATATAACCCGAAGGTTATGTACATAAAGCTCTAAAAGAGAAAGAGTCTAAGCTAGATAAATCAATCTATGAGCTTAAACAAGCGCCTAAGATGTGGCATATGAAATTTGACCAAGTGGTAAAGAACGTTAGATTTCAGCCCAGTCTCTCAGAAAAGTATCTGTATCACCACTCAATGTCAAATAAAATAGTCATCACATGCATGTATGTGGATGACATGTTGATTCTGAGATCAGATCTTACTGTAGTAAGGGACATTAAATTCAATATTGCAAAAGCATTTGACATGAAGGACCTTGCTCATATTGATATCCTTTTAGGAATGAAAGTTAGAGTAGACAAAAATCTCATTACTCTTGTTTAAGCTTTTTATATAGCGTAAATTCTTTCTACCTGGGGTTATGAAGACTGTAGACCTGTAGAGATATCGTTTGATGCAAACGTCAAGTTGCGTCCGAATGAAGGAACAAACATTGACCAAGTAAAGTATTTGAAGATTATTGGTAGTCTTATGCATGACATAATTTGTACAAGACCAGACATTGACTTCTCTACTGGCATGCTGAGTCGCTTTACCAGTAGTCTAGAGAAAAAGCATTGGGATGCCTTATACAGGCTGATGAGATACTTGAGAGGTACTAAAGATCATGCTCTATGCTACATTGGTTACCCTCCTATTGTGGATGAACACTCAGATGTCTCGTGGTGTTTATAAGTTGATAATTATAAGTCTACTTGTGGATTTATATTCATTATGAGTGGAGCTGTTGTTGCTTAAAAATACAAAAGACGGGTTGTATAGTTTTGTCGTCTATGTAAGCCGAGTTGTTTGTCTTAGCTTCGGCTGTTGAAGAGGTAGACTGGATCATGAATTTGATTCTAGACATTCCTTCGTCTAAACTACAAGTGAATTTTTTGAGAATGTACTGTGATAATCAGACAGCAGTTCAAGTCATAAAGATTATCCTCTTTAATACTAAGAGAAAACATGCATGACTAAGACATGTTCTATTGAATTATCTAAAATAATAAGGCGTTATCACCTTGATTGATGTGCGATCGAAGGATAACCTGGTCGATCCACTGATGAAAGGAATGCCCAAAAGCCGATTAATTAAAATAATGGGGGAAATGAGACTCAAGGCGATTTAAGATCAGCCTTAGTTCAGGGTTAGACAATTCAATTTAGTCTTAGTCCAAATGTTTTGATTTTCCACTTTTCTTTGTCAAGACAAGCATGTTGTGCTCCCCTGATGTTCGTGGTTGCTGAGTACGAATCTGGTAAGTTGTTTCATTTCACATCTGATGTTAACAACTTTATTGGGATTCGTCTTCCTTACCTTGGAGGAGAGTATTATTGCACATTTGATAACACGATTGTTGAAACTGAAAGCTCGGTCTCTGTGGAGTTCATCCTTGGGAAGGGGTGATCACGCACCTACTTCTCTCATGCAAGCCAAATAACAAAGGAAAAGAGAAGGGAATTGACCAAAGGGCTCGGCGTGGAGGTCCCACCACACACTCGAAAGATCTTAGAGCGCTTCTCGTCCTTAGCCAGAAGCCGATCTAAGGCTACCTAAGAAAGCACTGGAAGACCTGGGCACAAGTAAGCATGCCTTCTGAGGTACCCCCTTGGGTCTATTTATAGATTTCTGAAGACGGCCTACAAATAGCCAACCTCCACTGTTTTGAACAGCTATGTGCAACCCAACTAGGTCTGCCAACAGCGTAACTCCACTGTTCTAACAAGCTATTTGCACCCCCAATAAGGGCACTGAGGTAATTTTGCCTTTGGGCCCCACTGGGCAGGTTCTAGGGATCTGGAGGTCGGCTCGCCATAACTCGCCATCCCGTTGGGGCGGACGCGACCTGGCTCCCGCAACTCGCCATCCCTCCTTAGGCGAGTGTGAGTCAGGTCGTTGTAGTCCGCTAACCCTTGTTCTGAGGCGGGCTGGCGACCAGGTCGCCTATGGGAGAGCGGGCTGGATGGACTGGCTTGCGCAGCTCGCCCGCCTAACTTTGGCGAGAGCGAGCCGGTCGTTCTGAGTTCGCTCGTTGGCTGTTCTGACGCAGGCTGGTTGCTCTGGCTCGCTCGCCTGGCCTGGTGGACCCACTTGGCGAATACGGGGTTGTACAACGATTTGAATCTGTTTGACTTTTCTTTTGTTAATTGGTTTCATTCCATATTTGATGAGTTCTAGTTAAGTTAGAAGAACAGTAATCATGACATTCCACATAGGAAAACAGATACAGCTGATGTGTCCAAAAATTCATAAGATCGTTTCTTTAAAAACAAATAACAAAGTCTGAGGTAGAACTTATAATATTGTATGTTAGGTGTCCTTTAAGTTAATTTTAAAGTACTACGTTCTTACAAGTAGAAGTAGATACATGTACTTTTTCAAAAGTTAGAAATCAATATAAATGAAATTCTCTATTGAAAAATACAGGAGCTGTTGCTGATGGAGGAGCACGTGCAGATTGGGCTTCTAACTATACAACTCCATATTCGCTAGGTGGAACCTATAAATCCGAGACCCCGGGATTGGGCTAACCTAGGGCTAGCTTCGGGTTGAAACCAGATTAGAAAAGTTAATATGCGAAAGGGTTCCCGCCAACTGAGGCGAGTTGACATCTCTGGCTTCCGGCGTTGAGTGAACTCAACACTCTCAATGCCCCCAACGCCTCAGTTCCTAGTGTTTGATAAGCAAAGTAGACGGGAAGGTTCCTGATGAGTCCGATTTATATAGGGTTTTCGGACTCATTTGGGCTAGTTTTCACGCGTTTGCACTTCACTTTTAGTTCTATATCGTTCATATTTCATCTTGTCTATATTTCCATAGGAAGTGCACACTTTGGCCCGTGGTTGTGTATTTTGTACTTTTATTGTTTGTACTCCTTATTGTGCTCGTCTGGAATGTCTGCACATATTAGTGATGGGTTTAGGGGTCGTGTGCGTGTTCTGGGGACGTTTGGAAGAAGGAATACTGCGCACGATCATCGGATACAGTGTGCACGACCACCAGTAGTGCGTCGATGATCGTGCGTAATGTACCCTGATTTCCAGAATCTGCCTGGGGTAATCGCACGACCACTGGACATAGTGCGCACGACCACCGGTCGTGCGCCACTGATCGTGTGCATTGATTCCTCTTTTCCTGGAGTTCCGTCTGGGGTAATCGCACGACCATTGGACATAGTGCGCACCACCGGTGCTCGTACGCAGTACCCCAGTTCTTATTCCTAATCTGCCATGCCAGTGCGCATGATCACTGGACATAGTGCGCACGACCAGTTGGTCGTGCAGCCGTGATCATGCGCATTGTTCAATTCTGCTTTCTATAAATATGCAGGTGTCGCCCTAATTCCATATCGCTCATTTTTCCTCCGCCGTTTTCGTCTCCGAGGAGGGATTCTGCCATCCTCCTTCAACCTCCACCCTAGGGAGGTGCTCTGGGCAAGATTTCACCGCCAAATCCAAGTCGGAGCTTCCTCTCGGCCTCCTCCATCATCTCTTGGGTCATTTCAAGCTTCAACGCCATAGCCATCAAGAAAAGGGAAGCTTGCAACTTTCGTCCGCTATCGTGACACGAAGAAGATGGGCCATTGGAAGGTGGTGACAGCCCTTCTCTACCCCAGACACAGTTGAGGACCGAGCTTGGATGCGGATTGACAACCCGACGATTCCAACCGTGAATCCTCAGCAAGACTTCGAATTTGGTTGATCTCTTGCCGTGTTCTTCCTTTATTGTTGTTTATGTGTTGTTGTAAACTTTATTTATAGATGATGTGCGCTTAGTTGTAAAACGCTTATATTAAATCATGTCTTTGTGATTTGTATTGTCGTTATATTTGCTTGAGGTGCACCATATTCCGTCCACCACCATCCATCCTTGTCGCACTAACAATTGCTAGTGGCATGCGTAGCGAAGAGGTGCTTTCAACCCTCATTCCGCCGTTCTAACCACCTCATCCGCAAGCCTACTCGTCCATCCGCCCAGCGATTCGGTGCATAGCGGCCCGACTAGTCTTCCATCCCGCCTGGCGAAGCATCACATAGCGGCGTTGCATAGGAGTAGTTGTTATCCTTTTATTTTCTTTTTTTTCCGCAAATATCAAAACCCCCCTTAGTTAACTCCGACCTAAGGACTTCAATCTCAAGTCCTCCTTGAAATTAGCTCCACCTTACTGTGTTCCTTGAGAGATCGATACTTGGGAAAATATCCAGCCCTGCCAGCTAGGTGAGAGCCTGACAGCAGGATCTGCTTGGGGTTTGGGGCAGACTCCCTCGAGTGACTTTCAGCCCTGCCAGCTAGATGAGAGTCTAACAACGGGATTTGCTCGGGGTCTGGGGCAGACTCCCTCGAGTGACATCCAGCCCTGCCAGCTAGGTGAGAGCCTGACGGTAGGATCTGCTCGGGGTCTGGGGCAGACTCCCTCGAGTGACATCCATCCCTGCCAGCTAGGTGAGAGCCTGACAGCGGGATCTGCTCGGGGTCTATTAAATGAATACTTCAATCGTCTACATAGATTGGTACGGGAGCATTGTCACTCCAAATCTCATAACGACGTCCAGGGTCATAACGATGTCCACAGAGAATCGTCCGGGCTCCCGGGTGATACCGTTGATTCATTCAGCTAGGTGAAAGCCTGACGGCGGATGTTGAAAATTGTTAGGGCTCAGCTCCAAGGTCATAACGATGTCCATCGAGGATCCCAGCTTTGCCAACTAGATGGAAGCCTAACAGCTGGAGCATCTCGAGACCTAACCCTAGAGCGAGAAGATTCTCCCTCTAATCTTCTCGGGTGCTTATAAAATCAAGAGCACTATATCACCATCAAAGCCTTAATATAAACTTAAAATAGGTTGTCCGAAAATCCTAAATTCAAGGATGGGACGACTACAGGTATGAGGACCTCACATACAAAGTATCAACGCATGACCCTGGTCGCCGCTTGGTTCCTCTTCTATAGTTATGATGTTCGCCAGAGTTCTTCTGTGCTGGTCACTCTCCACGCTCACCACACCAAAATGTTGAAACCAAAAATCGGTCTCCTGTGGAGTTCACCCTTGGGGAAGGGGTGACTACGCACATACTGCCCTCAAGCGAACGATCTAGGCACAATACTAGGAATACAAGGGACAGACCCAAGGTCTCAGTGTGGAGGTCCCTCCGCATACCCAGAAGACTAACAAACTCTTCCCCTCCCAAGCCAAAGGCTGAGCTAAGGCACCTTCGGAGGGCTCTCTTGGCCGACCAGAATCTCTAAGGAGAATATCAAGACCAACTCTCTCCTGACTAGAGGTGCCTCCTCGGGTCTATGTAAAATGTTCCTCATTCGTCCTACCAATGGCGTAATCTCGTCGAATACTTCTACTATACGCAGCTCCAATTGGGCCGCAAACAACGTAACTTCACTGTCCTGAAAGGCTATGAGCAGGTCCTAAAGGGCTTCCCGGTAACTTTACCTCGGGGCCCCCACGGGGCGAGTGGTTCACGAGTACTCCACTCGCCTAAGGCGGAAGAGATAGATCGCATACATAGAGCATCACAGATATTTAAATTACAGGAATATAAATTCCATACTTCCGCACGCAGGCCGGCAACATAAGCAAAAATAGGCTTTCGAGGGATGACATAAACTTGGGCTTAAGCCCGCTATTCCCCGCTTGGTACTGCAACACATGTATGCCAACGTCCCGCCAAACGGTGGCAAAATAAACATCAACTCCACCTCTGCCTCGGGCGGTGATGCTTACTCCTAAGAGCAAATAATAAACAACGTCCACAGAGTTTTCCCCGAGAACCCCAGAACATCACCAATCCGGCTTACACATCCGGATGGGCTTCACACAGCATGCATAAATCCGTACTCACGCTTCCGGATACTAAATGCAACCAGCTGCGGGGATGTACACATCAACCCGTCGGAGAGCCCGCTTCCCCCCCCCCCCCCCACACTCGTTAGTGGAGAGGGAATTCCATGCAAATATGATAATTGATGGCTTCACCTGCCCGAGAAGAAACTTCGTTACCCTTGACGCGTGTTTGGCGGCGGTGCCGGGAGATGAGCTCTCGGCCGTTGTTGCTGGAGGCGGTGCCGGGAGAGAAGCTCCTGGCCGATCTAGCTGAAGGCGATGCCGGGAGAACAAATCTCGGTCGGTCTTGCCCCGGGCGGCTGTGACGGGGTAGTAGAGCAAGGGTTCGGGTCTTGCTTTGGGCGGCGACGACGAGGAGGAATAGCAAGGGCTCGGGCTTTGCTTTGGGCGGCGATGGCGAGGAGGAATAGCAAGGGCTCGGGCCTTGCTTTGGGAGGCGACGGCGAGGAGGAATAGCAAGGCCTCGGGCCTTGCTTTGGGCGGCGCGTGCAGCGCCGCTCCGGATGCCCTTTTTAGCCAGCGACGAGAGAGAAAAAGGGGGAGGGGCGGCATCGGGCTGCCCCTGTTGGCCGACAGGAGAGAGGAAGGGGGGTCGGGCTCGACCACGCTTGGCCGGCGACGGGAGAGGGAGATCGGGAGAGACGGAGCAAGAGGGGCGGGCTGCCCTTGCTTGGCCGGCGACGGGAGAGGGAGATCGGGAGAGACGGAGCAAGAGGGGCGGGCTGCCCTTGCTTGGCCGGCGACGGGAGAGGGAGATCGGGAGAGACGGAGCAAGAGGGGCGGGCTGCTCTTGCTCTTCCTTCCAGAAAACCGGCCGCCACCTTCCTCTTTTTCCTCTTTTTTTCCTCCCTGCCTTTCTCCCCCCCCCCCCCCCCCCCCCCGATTTTTCGTGCTCCCCCTTTTCTTCTTCCTTTCTTTCTTTCTTGCTTTTTCCCCTGTCCCTCCATCTCCATCCCCCTCCTTAATTCTCTTTCTATTTTTTCCCCCTGCTGCCTGTACCCGCACCCCCTTTCTCTTCCTCCTTTTTTTATTTCTTTTCCTCCTCCTTTGCTGTACCGCCCCGCTGAACCCGAGCCCCTCCCTGCCTTTATCTATCTCTCCCCCTATATTATCCTCATTCACCCCCATTTATGCATATATTAATATATATTCATATATGTATGTATAACCTTTACATATAAAACCCTCACGCGCCTGTACGAGTGCTCGCATGTTCGAACAGGACTGCACCAAAATGCCGCTCATAGCATGCCCCGAGCCCGCCACATGGGGAGGATCCCACTCGGCCGGGTATGGGGTTGTACAATAACCAAATACATATATCTATCACCATGAATCTTCACAAATCTATGAAAAACTATGAAAAAAGACCTAAAAAATCTGTCAAAAACACAAAAAAGAAGAAGACTATTATACTGTGTCGGTGCAGAGAAGGCTACAAACATTGGATCTACAACCATAAAAAAGGAAGAAGGTCATACCGAGAGAGGAGATGCTTCACCGGCACCGAGAGAGGAGATGGATGCTTCGCCGACGCAGGGGGAGAAGGCCGCGAGAGGGGAAGGCTGAGAGAGGAGATGCTTCGCCGGCTTTTTTGCTGAATAATGCCGAGAGGGGAGAAGGTCAGTCACGAAATACCCTATGCGCAGCGCCAGGTTCTATCGCGGAAACGGGAAAGCGGAAAGCGATTTTCGGATCGCTGGGGAGAAGGCACGACAGGAATAGAGTAAAAAAGAACCTAAAAAATAAAAATCTATTTTCCCACTGCTGCCTTTATTTGTTGTTTGGCGCGGTTGGTGGAAAATCTCCTGCCTGCAGCTGCTAAAACGTGGAGCGTGGCTCTGTTTGGCGCGACGTTTTGACAGTGGGGTGCCGCTGTTTTTGAAACGCCGCGCCAAACAAAAATTTTGGGAGCACGACTTGAGTCGCCACCGCCCCAAAACAGCGGTTTTTCCACGATTTGGAGTCGTGATATTTTTTCACGACTCCAAATCACAGTCACGGGCCACGTAAGTAGATTTTTTGCGAGATAGCCGGCCTGCCCTTCGTTCTCCTCTCCGCCAAGCATTTGGCTAACCCATTATAACGACCCTATCCCCTACCCGGGGTACTGGTTCCTTCCTGTATACAGTGTCATCATCTATCATCAAGTATCATCAAACATCATATGTATCATTTTCTTTATCCCGCTAGCAAAACACATCACATCACAAACGCTGGAATACACCAGACGCTTCGTCCACTCATGGCACCTTCTTGGCATACCGAAATCCACCAGTCATACACCGTCGATCAGAGGTTTTAACTTGTTGGTTGACCGGACCTAGTCCACCAGTCTCGCAAGCTGGCGACATCCCGCCCAAACCAATCAGAGGTATAACCTCACAGCATCCATAAACAACCAGAGTATATCGACCCACACCATGTGGTGTAGCAAGCCGGGTTTATCCAAGCTCCCCAAGCATTACCACCCATCGAACCCCCTCCTATTCCGATTGACCCACACATGTGGTGCAGCAAGCCGGGTTTAACTCGGCTCCCCAGGCAATGACACCCATCGATCCCTACCTAACTAGATCAACCCACCCTAGTGGTGTAACAGGCCGGGTTTATCTCGAGCTCCCCAGGAGTGCTACCAATTGATCATATCATAACTAGGAGCTTCACCAAAGCCTCCTCACATTCATCATCACATCCATACATTCATCACAACAGAAATCCATTTGCACATCATCAAATCCACGGAGTCTTCTCCGGTTTACCCATGAACATCACCAATCCAGACTACCGGTCCAGATGAGCTTCACACAGCATGCATATGTCGCACTCCATATTGCCGGCTCTAGATGCAGACTCAACAAAGGAATCACTTCCGCGATCCACCTCTTGGTGGAGGATTCCAAGCACATGCATAAAGGAAGGACTTCGATGTCCAAGAAGGATATCGTTACCCTTGAAGATCGCCTCGGCGCCATAAAGTAGCCGGATGGAAATCACCGCCTCGGCTTTGCCTTCACGAATCCGATCTCGGATCTTCCATCCGCACTCACAGCTCCTTCAACAGCTGGTAGTCTCCTCCCTTCCCTCTTTCCTTAGGCCTTTCTTCCTCTCTCTCTTGGAATAAGATGAAGAAGAAGAAGATGATGAAAAGAAAGGGTTATATCCCCTTTTTACTGGCCTTCTCAACACCTGGACAGAGCCCATCCACTGGATCCAGAAAAGGGAAACAAACGGCTCAGATTTGGCCAAAAACACTTGAACACGGCTTGACACGCCCTGTGACACGCCCATGTCACAGGCCGTGTCCATTTAAGCGGTAGGCAACCGACTCAGTCCAGCCAATACACGGCCGTGCGACACGCCCGTGTCACGGGCCGTGTCCCCTGACACGTCCTCAGACACGCCTGTGTCTGAGGCCGTGTTCATCAGGCTACACAAGTGCAAAAGCACCCGAGACTCACACGGCCCTGGGACACGCCCGTGTTCCAGGCCGTGTGCACCTGGACACACCCGTGTCCCGAAAACACGCCCTGGCTCAAAACGTCAAGCTGAGTTCGTCGACTACATTGACATGCCCTGTGACATGCCCGTGTCACAGGCCGTGTCCTCACTCGACACTCGACACTCGATGATCGTCGAGCAAAATTCGTCGACCTCACGACCTGACACAACCCAGGCATGACACGCCCTGGGACACACCCGTGTCCCAGGCCGTGTCACCCATGCTTGAGCCCAAATTGACCCAAATTGACCCACTTGACTTTGGGGTGTTACAATCCTCCCCTCCTTCCAAGAATTTCATCCTCGAAATTTGACTCACTCCAATCAGCCAATCAGCCACATAACAATTGATTATGCACAGTTGCGAGCCATATTCCAAGCCATCGCACATACTAACAACATTCAGCCACAAAATACATCAGAACAAGATCAATCTATCTCCTCATAGTCACAAGTGCACCAAACTTTGATAGATATGTACAACATCTTTCATTCATCACACCTATATATAAGCATAGTTTTCATTCAGTCATAGCATTCAAGGAGTCAAGTCGCGATTCACTTCCGCTCAGCCTCCCGATTTTGCAGTTCTCGATTAAGAGACAAATTAAACACCCGAGGCTGAATTTCACCAACTGAGCTTTGCGGCTCTTGCACTTCCATAGCATGCAATCGAGGTTGCGTCCGGGGTGCAGATGACTCGGCCATTGCTTTACCCTTTTCTTCATATGACGCATCTATCTTTTTCTCACTCCCTGGAGGGGCATTCCAACAGAATTTTGCTATGTGTCATTGCTGCCCCACATTTATAGCAGATACGTGTATCAACACGTCCTGGCCCATAAGTCGCCCCCGAAGAAACAGTCGACGGAGCTGATTCCGCAGGCCTAAATCTTTTCTTCTCTCGTCTTCTAAACTCCGATTGATCCGATTGCGGCATTTTAAACTCTGGTTTTTCCCCTGCCAGTCTCTTATTTTCTTGTACTCGCTTCATATCCTTCTCCAATGCACGAGTTGTGTCTACCAATGCTTGGAAGCCTTGGCTCACCAAACTCGGAAGTGCCAACCTCAATTCATCCCATAGTCCTTCATAAAACCGATTTGTCTTTCGCGCTTCCTCCGCAAAGGTAGATCCCGCATATCTCCCCAATCTCGTAAACTCATGCAGGTAGGTATCAATATCCCGCTCACCCTGCACCAGACGTAGAAACTCATTTTCCATCGCAATCCGCTGTGACACTAGCACATACTTGACTAAAAATATTAGGGAGAATTCATCCATTGAAACCTCCGTTAAACCTCGACCTGCCAAGTGATGCACTTCCATCTCATCCCACCATAATCTAGCATCTCCTTCCAATAGAAAAGTGGCTAACGTCACTTTCTGCTCCTCTACCATCCTGATTGCAGTTAGGATCCTTTTTACCCTCGCCAACCAATCTTCCGCCTGCGTTGGAGAAAGCGCTCCACCAAACGTAGGTGGATGAAAGTGCATAAAACGTGTCAATGACTCGTCACTTACTTGTGCCTCCGCCACCACTGTAACATGCTCTTGCCTTGCGCCAGGCTTTGCCTGTCCAGTAGGTTGTGCCTGTAACACTGCAAGCACTGTCTCTGTCACCACCCGTATGGCCTCTGCCGAGGGAGGCATAGGCGCTTCAACGGGTGCTGCACTCTCATCAGACCACTGGGGCTCAGACGACCCAGCTCCATTCCTCGCCACCTATCAATGTACAGAACACAATTAATACGTCTTATCATAATGGTACTGCTACATTGACTACACACTCACGCACATCATGTGCATGACATACATTCCTAGTGGACATTCATGTGTTCAATTATGTTCTCTCCTCCCAAACAATCTCAACCTGCCTTTGATACCACTTTGTAACGCCCTCACCCGTAACATGGCATATAACGGTGGGTCCGGTCGGGGCCCCACGCCATATATCACAGACAAGCGAAGGAATTACTTGGGAAAATCAAAATCTATTCGTATCCATAACTCATTCATTCTAGCGCAGCATTTTTACGTTAGCATGAACTCAAACCAGAATGTCCACCAATACATAAATGCCACATTTATATATAACAATACCAGGAATGTATACAACCCACACACTGGCCTTATGGCCTTACAGGTTCCGTTTTTACACATCAATAGCTTCGTACATCGGCACGCAGGCCGGCCACATATGAAATCCAAACACAATTCTTCGCATGGTCTTCAAGGGCCGCTAGCAGCAAGTCAGCCAATCCACTTATTCATTTCGAACCGCAACACCTGCAATTAGACATCCAAACCAACATAAAAAACAAAGTAACGATCAGCATTTGGCTGACCCATTATAACGACCCTACCCCCTACCCGGGGTAGTGGTTCCTTCCCTGTATACAGTGTCATCATCTATCATCAAGTATCATCAAACATCATATGTATCATTTTCTTTATCCCGCAAGCAAACACATCACATCACAAACGCTGGAATCCACTAGACGCTTCGTGCACTCAGGGCACCTTCTTGGCGTACCGGAATCCACCAGTCATACACCGCCGATCAGAGGTTTTAACTTGTTGGTTGACCGGACCTAGTCCACCAGTCTCACAGAGGTAGGGCTTGTGCCTGAGTTGTAGGAGTGTGGATTCACTCTGAGTTGTAGGAACCAGTCTTTGTTCTGAGTTGTAAGATCTACGGATCTGAGAAGAAGGAAGGAAGTTAGGCCGAATCTAGTACACTGCTAGATAGGCGAAGGGGGAAAGTGGATGTACCCATCATTTGAGGAACCACTATAAAACTGGTGTGTATGCGAATGCTGTGTTGTATTTTCTACTGAATACATTGCTAAACTAGTTAGAATTATCTGACTAAGTCAGAAAAAGAATTAAACCTATTCACCCCCCCCCCCCTCTAGGTGTTTAGAACATCTTGAAACCAATTCTTTCAGTGGTATCAGAGGGATGTTACTCAAAGAATAGACCTAACAGTCTGAGTAGATCTCCAAGAAGAAATCTATTAGGCAAAATGGGTTCCATTGAGAATCATAAGGATTTTGGTTCTATGAAGTTATATATATGAAGGAAAGAGATTTTTGGCGACATCCCGCCCAAACCAAACAGAGGTACAACCTCACAGCATCCATAAACAACCAGAGTAGATCGACCCACACCATGTGGTGTAGCAAGCCGGGTTTATCCAAGCTCCCCAGGCATTACCACCCATCGACCCCCCTCCTATTCCGATCGACCCACCCATGTGGTGCAGCAAGCCGGATTTAACTCGGCTCCCCAGGCATTGCCACCCACCGATCCCTACCTAACTAGATCAACCCACCCTAGTGGTGTAACAGGCCGAGTTTATCTCGAGTTCCCCAAGCGTGCTACCAATTGATCATATCATAACCAGGAGCTTCACCAAAGCCTCCTCACATTCACCATCACATCCATACATTCATCACAACAAAAATCCATTTGCGCATCATCAAATCCACAGAGTCTTCTCCGGTTTACCCATGAACATCACCAATCCAAACTACCGGTCCAGATGGGCTTCACACAGCATGCTTATGTCGTACTCCATATTGCCAGCTCTAGATGCAGACTCAACAAAGGAATCACTTCCGCGATCCACCTCTTGGTGGAGGATTCCAAGCACATGCATAAAGGATGGACTTCGATGTCCAAGAAGGAGATCGTTACCCTTGAAGATCGCTTCGGCGCCATAAAGTAGCCGGATGGAAATCACCGCCTCGGCTTTGCCTTCACGAATCCGATCTCGGATCTTCAATCCGCACTCACAGCTCCTTCAGCAGCTGGTAGTCTCCACCCTTCCCTCTTGCCTTAGGCCTTTCTTCCTCTCTTTCTCTTGGAATAAGATGATGAAGAAGAAGAAGATGAAAAGAAAGGGTTATATCCCCTTTTTCTCGGACTTCTCAACACCTGGACAGAGCCCATCCACTGGATCCAGAAAAGGGAAACAAACTGCTCAGATTTGGCCAAAAACACTTGAACTCAGCTTGACACGCCCTGTGATACGCCCGTATCACAGGTCGTGTCCCTTTAAGCGGTAGGCAACCGACTCAGTCCAGCCAATACACGGTCGTGCGACACGCCCGTGTCACGGGCCGTGTCCCCTGACACGTCCTCAAACACGCCCGTGTCTGAGGCCGTGTTCATCAGGATGCACAACCACAAAAGCACCCGAGACTCACACGGCCCTGGGACACGCCCGTGTTCCGGGCCGTGTGCACTTGGACACACCTGTGTCCCGAAAACACGCCCTGGCTCAAAACGTCGAGCTGAGTTCGTCGACCATATTGACACGCCCTGTGAGACACCCGTGTCACAGGCCGTGTCCTCACTCGACACTCGACGATCGTCGAGAAAAATTCGTCGACCTCACGACCTGACACAACCCAGACATGACACGCCCTGAGACACGCCCGTGTCCCAGGCCGTGTCACCCATGCCTGAACCCAAATTGACCCACTTGACTTCGGGGTGTTACATCATTGCCGAGGGAGGTATGAAGGATGTTTGTTGACGGAGCCTTAGGGAAGCATTCCCTGGGGGGAGCAATAGTATTGGTAAGCCCTCAAGGGATCACCATAGAGCAGACAGTGTTGTTGCACTTTCCTGTCACAAACAATCAAGCGGAGTATGAAGCCGTCATAGCCGGGTTGCGGTTAGCCAGGGAGCTCGGGATACATGACGTAGAAGTGCTTACGGATTCGTTAGTAGTGGCGTCACAATTCATAGGTGAATATGAAGCCCGGAAGCCCACCCTCATGAAGTACTTATCCAAGGTGAGGTTGATTGTTGGCGGGTTCCGAGTGTTCTCAATCCAACATGTCCCCAGGGAGGAGAATAAAGCGGCCGATCGGTTGGCCAAGTTTGGACCCCGGAGCGGGGGAATCTTGACCGAGCTGTTTCATCCGGCGATTGAGGAGGGGGAGTTGATAGAAGTGGATCAGCGACCCTCATGGGTGGATCCTATCATAGCCTTCTTCACTACAGGAAATCCCCTAGAGGGGACTAAGGATGCAAAAGGCTTTAGGCACAAAGCGGCACACTATCTCATGCATGAAGGAGGGTTACATCGGAAGATGCTGTCAGGGCTCCCAGCACGATGTGTAATAGAGGAAGAGATCCCAAGGATTCTAGAGGAAGTGCACTCTGGCGAATGTGGCAGCCACTCAGAGGGGAGAACTTTGGAGGCAAGGGTGGTTAGGCAGGGGTATTTCTGTGAAACTGTTTGGAAGTGTAGATTTCTCAATACTGTTTAGAAATAAAAAATTATTTCAACTATTTGAAATAATAATATTGTATTGTTAGACATACAAAATTAAAATCATATAGCATAACCAAAAGCTGTGATTTTTCAGTGTTGTACGTCACGACCTTCTCATAACTCTGCCATAGCATAACCAAATACAAATATCTATCACCATGAATCTTCACAAATCTATGAAAACTATGAAAAAAGACTTAAATAATCCGTAAAAAACACAAAAAAGAATAAGACTATTATACTGTGTCGGTGCAGAGAAGGCTACAAACATTGAATCTACAACCATAAAAAAGGAAGAAGGTCATACCGAGAGAGGAGATGCTTCGCCGGCGCCGAGAGAGGAGATGGATGCTTCGCCGGCGCAGGGGGGGAAGGCCACGAGAGGGGAAGGCTGAGAGAGGAGATGCTTCGCCGTTTTTTTTTGCTGAAAAATGGCGAGAGGGGGGAAGGTCAGTCACGAAATACCTTATGCGCAGCGCCAGGTTCTATCGCGGAAACGGGAAAGCGAAAAGCGATTTTCGTATCGCTGGGGAGAAGGCACGATGGGAATAGAGTAAAAAAGAACCTAAAATATAAAAATCTATTTTCCCACTGCTGCATTTATTTGCTATTTGGCGCGGTAGGTGGAAAATCTCCTGCTCGTAGCTGCTAAAACGTGGAGCGTGGCTCTTTTTGGCGTGATGTTTTGACAGTGTGGTGTCGTTGTTTTTAAAACGCCGCGCCAAAAAAAAATTTTGGGAACACGACTTGAGTCGCCACCGCCCAAAACAGCGGTTTTTCCACGATTTGGAGTCGTGATATTTTTTCACGACTCCAAATCACAGTCACGGGCCACGTGAGTAGATTTTTCGCGAGATAGCCAGCCTGCCCTTCGTTCTCCTCTCCGCCAAGCACCCTCGAGCCCCCTCTCCTTCTCTCTCGTCTATTCGGCCGGCAACCTCCAGATCTCCTCTTCCGGCCGGCCATCTCCACCAAGAAGCCATGAACGAAACTCCTAGCTCCAGTTCCGCTTTTCTCCAAGCTCCAACCACTTCTCCCAAGGTTGAAACTACTCTCCTCCAAGCCGAGCCCCCTCCATCTCACTTTCTCTCTCATTTTCCTAGATCTACCTCTCTCTACAGCCTTCTCTCACATATTTTTCTCACGAAGTTCAGAACGAATCCGGCGGTAGAAATGTCCATAAAATAACTTTTTCTGCTCCGACGATGTGCTTCAGCTAGGCGAAATCATTTCCTGTTCATTTTTTGATCAAATGTCTACAAAACATTTTTTTCTAGATTATATTTTTGTTAGAATATTACTCAAGTGTTCATTATATTTTTGCGAGATAAATATCACTTTTTGTTTAAATATGAAACCACTATGCCAAAATTGTTCTCCAGTTTCACATATTCTTCAAAGAGCTGATTATTTCACCACTATTCATATTCATGATTAAGGATGTTTACGGATCAAATCGAATCAAATATCTATTCAATCGAATCCAAATTTCACATAGAATGCAGAGATTCAGATTCGGATTCATTCGAATATTCGGATTCGGACGAATATTCGGATTCGAATTCGACATGAAATGTTGGATTCGAATTCGGGTTCGAATTCGAATTTGAACTTTTCTAATTTGAATAATTAAATATATATTTTTATTAAACGAGCATCTTCGCACAGGTTACGCTCGTGCTTGATGCTCTCGGGCGGCCTTCGACCACATCAGCAGGCGGGCTTCGCCCGCCTGCGCACGGGCTTCGCACGGGCTTTCGCCCGTGCTTGATGCTTCGGGTGGTCTTCGGCGCCGCACCTGCCACTCGCGGCCCCCCAAAGCAAAATTATTTTGATTCAGACTCCGGGGGCCGCGAGTGGCGGGTGCGGCGCCGAAGACCACCCGAAGCATCAAGCACGGGCGAAGCCCGTGCGCAAGGGGGCGAAGCCCGCCTGATACAGCCGAAGGCCGCCCGAGAGAATTGAGCACGAGCATAGCCCGTGATATAATCTATTTTTCAAATATAAATATATATATATAATTATATGTATATATAGATATAATTATATGTATATCTCTACAATTATAATAGAAGTATCAAACTCATGAATTTTAAATTCATTGGAGTGATTTTAATCGTCCGATCTAGATGCATTATTCAGCAACCGTCTGATCAAACGCACTTCCTCTCTCAACTTCTTTGTAGGTCTTCTAAACCTACTAAGGGGCGACCTAAATCTAACACTGGACGACCTAAAAACTATGTTAAAATAATAGAATTGGAATCGGTAACCAGCCCGCCCACCCAATGAAACCTTGCATGTTGTGTAGCCCCGCCCAAAATACATTTTCAAACATTGAATGTGGTTTTCTTAATTTATACTAGAATATATAATTTTGTCACACGATGTGGGACTAAATTTGGGCAAAATTTTATTATAAATTAAAAAAAAAACAAATAGGCGCGCGCCAGGTGAGACTCGATCTGCTGACCGCCCATTTCACAATCGTATGTCTTACCCATTAAACCATAATACTTTTACATTTATTTTACATGCGGTTTATATATGTACTAATAAAAAAATTTTATTAAGTTAAATACATTTTTTGTTTGTACGCGCAGATAGAAATACAGTTTTTGTTTAGGCGCATTTAGAAATATGTTTTTTGTTTTCATTAAGTTAAATAAAACTTTTTTATTTGTACTAATATTATTTATAATCGCGGGGGGCGGGGCCTGGTACTGTGGCGCGTGGTCATCGGGCTGGAGGCCCGTGCCTGTCACTCATATATTATATAATTATATAAATTATGTTTTATATTATTTTTATAAAATATGTTTTTGTAATTTTTTAGTGTTAAACTATATATATATATATATTTATAATTTTTAATTATTTTATAATTTGAATTATTATATATATAAAATAAATAAGTGATCGATTTAATAGAGTTAATGAACTTTATTTAATATAGATATATATAATTTTATTTAAATAATTTTACTGTTCGCGAATTGCGAATACTTCGAATAAAAATAAACTTATTTGAATGATTCGAAAATTATTAGAATCCCAATTTTCACGAATGCAATCCGGAACTATTCGTGAAAATTTTGTGTACATGTGGTGTATTATGCTTATGGTCCATAAATAAATACCTCCTCTCCTACATAATTACGGAAAGACATGTGTCCTATTTTTTCATTTTCGCGCCTCTTCATTTCCAAAACGCACACCGAAAACCTGAGAAAACCTAGTTGCACCTCGCTTGTTTCTCCAATCGCAGTTTCTGCGATCCTGGCCGTTAGAGACATCTCCGATCGGGACCATTCTAGTGCCTCTTCATCGCTCAAACGTTCCACAAAAACCTAGAGCCACCTTCTCGTCTTTCTCCCGTTGTCGTTACTGTGATCCAGGGCGACTTCGTTCGCCATTACTGTGTTCGAATTCCAAACAAAGCCGTTTTCGATCATATATTAAGAAGGTAGAAAATCTTAAACCAATACACTCAAATTTAGGGTTTATATTTCACTTCAAATGAAAGTTGTTTGGAAAAATCTTCCAGTTGTAAGTGTTAGAAATATTGGTTTTATGTCCGCTCGTGTCAGGTCCGACTCGGAACAGGGTATTGTGTTCGTGTCACTCTAGTGCTTGGCTCTATGCTGGAGGTACTATATATACCTATTCCAAACTTGATAGAGACATGTAGAATACCTTGAGCAGAGCCAACCTAACATTCTCAAGGTAGATTTGCGCTCTGCTAGGGTTTCGCTCCCGCATCTGTCCGCTCCCGATAGAAAAAAAAAATTCCGCCACTCTCGAGTTCCCGATCTTGCCGTCGCCATCCAATTCGCGAAGCTGCTGCAATGATTTCACGATTCCGCCGCACGTAGCCGCTCGTCGTTCCGCGATTCACGATTTCACGATCTTGCCGCTGCAACGATTTCTCGCAGTCGTTCCCGTGAGCGATTTGGTCGCTGCTCTCCTGTGCAATCTCTTTTGATCGGGAGGAAGGCTAGCACAGATCTTGGACCTCCTGTTTCAGCGCTCCTGTTCGTCGCTTGAAAAGGGAGATCTAGAAAAAGGGAGATCTGCCGCTCCTGCTCCTGTTCGTTGCTTGTTTGGAGGATTTGTTCCCGTCGCCACCGTTCAGGATCAGAAAAGCTCACTGGTTCTCTCTTCCAGAGCTCCTGTTCTTGCTGGATCTGGGCTGCACACTTGGTTCTTCTCTTGTTCTACTTCCCGTCACAGATCTAGATCCCCGTCGCAGATCTGGAAGATTAAAGCCATTAGGTCGCAAGGAAGAAATCGGTTTGGGATGTTGTCGGACCTAGTGCCTCGCCATCGTTGTTTGCAGCGTGTCGTTTCAGATTTCGTGGTCTGGCCGTCTCCAACAACGGAGTGGTTTGAAGCTGCGCCTGCCAGCACCACATGTCCAGATTTGATTGCTAGATCTGGTTTTCTAGATATGCTGCTCCATCAACTGCTTTAGAGGTTGTAGATCTGTTATTCTATGATTAACAGGTTGTTGATTTCACTCGTATCCGACCAAGAAGAAGAAGACCTGTTACTCCTGTTTTCACTTTCAGATTGTGTGAAGAGTTGTCCGTCCTCGCCGGTGGATCTAGTCTTCCTTGACTGAGATTGTCACCCTTGGTTTGCGCTCTTGGCGACTGTGTTCAGCCGAAGAGGAGGATCAAGCACAATTTTCTGGATTGGATCTGAAGACACTGGGTCGTCTCCGCGCGGATCAGGTGACTTCTTACTAGTTTTTTGTTCAAGATTAATTGAGATGTCGAGGTGTAGCTCTCTCGATATCATGAAGCTTCAGTCGTTTCACTCCCACTGATTTCCTATTTGGAAACTGCACGTCCAATTGGGGATGAAAGAGCGCGGTATTTTTTACACAGTTCTGAGTGATTACGCCACTACCCAAGAGGATGTGGACGTATTTCAGTGGGGTAAGGACGATGTTCTTTGTAGAGACTATCTCCGAAGATCCCTAAATCCTCGTCTCGCCATGACCTACAATGGTTGTAAGACTGCGAAGGAGATTTGAGATTGCTTGAACGCGCGCTTCCAAGAGGAGAGGGATCGTTAAGGATTCCACTTAGTGAGCAATTCTTTGACTTAAAATTTGATACAAATTCTCCTATCACCTCCCAAATGTTAAACTGGAAATACTGCGTCTCAAGTTGGCGGACGAACAGTCTGATATGTCTGATAGTCTCTTTGTGAGTCTGATTCTGCACAAGCTGCCTCCTGGTGGCTCACCTTCAGACTGGAGGAGGAGATCACTCTGGAAGAACTCAAAAGACTCATCCGCCTGAAGGATCAATATAATGGACATCTGTCGGTCGACAACCCGGAACCCAGGCCATTCGTGGCTATGGTCGGGAGTAGTCACCGCAGTATTTCCTCTGAGTGGTGGCTGGATAGCGGTGCTACATGTCATGTTACTAATGACAGAGGTCTTCTCTCTGAGGTCGTGGTAGTCCAGGAGAAAGTGGAAGATTGCAATGGAGGAGAGACCGCTGTCTCTCATGCCGGGACAGCTGAGCTGGTCCTCTCTTCATGTAAATCTTTGTTTTTAAAAAATGTTAAAGTAGTTCCTTGCATAACTAAAAATCTGATTTCCATAAGCTTATTAGATAAGGCTGGGATGACCTTCACTACTCAAAACGGTATAGAATGACCTTAATGGTCAATTCACATTATTTGGGTGTGCGTATATGATCAACGGAATGTATAGACTTACCTGAATAACGATAGCATTAACCAAGTGAGTTCTAACCTCATTGATCCCAAGTTGTTGCATAACAGACTAGGACATGTGAACTATAGGAAAATGCTAAATCTAGCTAAGAGTCAAAACATCCCTTTAGATCTGTCTGCGATTTGACAAATGTGAGGTGTGTGCGCCAAACCAAAATCACTAGAACACCTTTAAGTCGGTGTCTAGAAGCACACACAACTTCTGGAATTGATACATTCAAACCTTTGTGATTTCCGGAGTCATATCACTAGAGGGGAAAGAAGTATCTAATTACCTTCATAGACGATTTTTTCGAGATATTGTCATGTATATTTGTTGAGATCGAAAGATGAGGCCTTTGAGACTTTTAAAATTTTAAGTCTCGTGTGGAAAATCAGTTGAACCTTAAAATCAAGAGACTCAGAAGTGATCGAGGAGGAGAATACACTGCAACTGAGTTTAAGGAATTTTGTGCCTCTGAGGGCATAATCCTTGAAACCACAGCTCCTTACTCACCCCAGTCTAATGGCGTTGCCGAGCGTAAGAATAGAACTTTAACAGAGATGTTGAACTCTATGCTCCTAACAGCTGATATGCCCAACTCCTTTTGGGGAGAAGCAGTTCTTACTGCGAACCACATTCTGAATAGAGTGCCTCACTCAAAACTCATTTCTATCCCGTATGAGTTGTGGCATGGTTATCCTTGTAGATATGATACTCTAAAGACTTGGGGTTGTATCGCGTATGTGCGTTTACAAGACCTTAAGAGACCTAAGGTGGGACCTAGAACCACAACATATGTTTATCTAGGTAGTGCAGAAGATAGTGCAGCTGACAGGTTTCTTGATCTATCCACTAATACAGTGATAGAGTCTAGAGATGCTATTTTCTTTGAACATAAATTTATCAAAGATCATGGCTTTAACCGTCCACGGGTCTACTGACGTGATTGCAGAATCTACTGTAGAACCTGAAGCTGGCCCCTCTAGCACTGCTCCCCAACCTCTAGAGGTGGAACCTGTTCCTGTTAGAACGTCTACAAGAGATAGAGTCCCTAAGAATTTGGTGAGAACTTCGTCACCTACCACTTAGAGGACGATCCATTCTCCTATCAGGAAGCAATGAGATCTAGAGATGCGTTAATGTGGGCAGAAGCCATCGACGATGAGATGAATCGCTGCTACAAAATAACACTTGGCATTTAGTTGACCTGCCGAAAGGAGCTAAAGTCTTAGGATGCAAGTGGGTACTGAAAAAGAAATTGCACAGTGATGAGTCTATAGCCAGATATAAAGCACGTCTAGTAGCTAAGGGTTATAAACAACAGGGGGGATTGACTATTTTGACGTCTATTCACCTGTGTGTCACCTATCCACTATTAGGATTCTTCTTGCCATAGCTTCTATCGAGAACTTTATAGTTCATCAGATGGATGTAAAGACAGCCTTCTTAAATGGAGAGCTTGATGAAGAGATCTATATGACACAACCTGAAGGTTATGTACATAAGGATCTGAGAGACAAAGTGTGCAAGCTCGATAAATCGATCTATGGGCTTAAACAGACACCTAAGATGTGGCACATTAAATTTGATCAAGTGGTAAAGAGCGTTGGATTTCAGTCCAGTCTCTCAGACAATGCCTCTACTACCGCTCGATGGCAAATCAAACAGTCATTATATGCCTATATGTGGATGACATGTTGATTCTGGGTTCAGATCTTGCTGCAGTGAGGGACGTCAAATCCACTCTCGCAGAAGCTTTTGACATGAAGGACCTTGGTCCTGTGGATACCCTACTAGGTATGAAAGTTAGAGTTGACAAGGGTAAAGTCACCCTTAGCCAGCTCATTATATAGAGCAACTACTTTCTATTTGGGATACAAAGACTGTAGGTTGTTGAGACACCGTTTGATCATAATGTTAAGTTGAGTCCTAATGAAGAGACCAGCATAGATCAATTAAGATATTCTAAAATAATTGGTAGTCTCATGTACGCCACAAGTTGTACAAGACCAGACATTGCCTTCACAGTTGGCATGCTGAGCCGCTTTACCAGTAGTCCAGGCAAAGAGCATTGAGATGCCCTAGATAGGCCGATGATGAGATACTGAGAGGTACTAAAGATCATGCCTTGTGCTATACTGGTTATCCTCCTACTGTGGATGGATTCTCTGATGCCTCGTGGTGTTCAGAAATTGGGAATAGCAAGTCTACCAGTGGATATATATTCACTTTGGGTGGAGCTGCTATCACTTGGAAATCCAAAAGACAGACGTGTATAACCTTATCGTCCATGGAAGCCGAGTTGTTTGCCTTAGCTTCAGCTGGTGAAGAGGCAGATTGGATCAGGAACCCTGATTTTAGATTTACCCTTGTCTAAGTTACAAGTCAACTCGTTGAGCTTGTATTATGATAATCAAACAGCAGCTCAAGTTGTAAAAAATGCTCTCTATAACACCAAGAGAAGACATGTACGACTGAGACATGCTTTGTTGAATTATCTAAAAGAACAAGGAATTATCACTTTGGTCGATGTGCGTTCGAAGGATAATCTGGCTGATCCATTGACGAAAGGAATGCCCAAAGACCGGTTAATCAAAACAGTGGGGGAAATGGGACTAAAGACGATTTAGCTCGGTCTAGTTTAAGGTTAGGCGATTCAGTTCAGCCTTAGTCCAATTATTTTGATTTTCAGATTTCCTTTGTCAAAGCAAGCATGTTATGCTCCGTTGATGCTCCTGGTTGCTGAGTTCGGATCTGGTAAGTTGTTTCATTCCAAACTTGATGCTAACAACTTCACCTGGATTCGGCTATCTTGCCTTAGAGGAGAGTGTTATTCCAAACTTGATAACACGATCTTACTTGGTTTGACTTTTCTCTTGTTGATTGGTTCCATTCAAACTTGATGAGTTCCAATCAACTATAGAAGAGCAGTAACCGTGACATTTCATATAGGAACACAGATATAGCTGCGGTGTCCAGAAGTCCGTAAATCTTTTCATTTGGAAAACAGATAACAGATTCTGAGGTTTATCTATAATACTCTGTAGAAGCGTCCTCCCAGCCAACACTAATAAAATAATTAAATACTACGTTCTCTTGGTAGAACTAGATATGTGTACATTTTCAAATGTTTGAATTCATTTTAAAATGAAATTCTCTGTTGGAAATTACAGGGGCTGCTGATCTAGGAGGAGCACTGGTAGACTGGGATCCTGATCATGATGATCTTCTGGATACTGACAGTTAGAGTATTGTTAGACCTTCTTTTTGGTATCTCTGCTTCAGAGCAATGTTTAGCTCTTTACTTTCTTTCATCTGTTTGTTTGGACTTCTGTTGCTCTCTGTTTGATTTGGGACGCTAGGCGTTTAGGGCCTGTGCCTTGATTGTATCTGAGACATGATGTGATGTGGATGAACTTTTGTTCTGTTTATGCGTGCATACTATTTTTCTTTTAAGTCTAACGTTTCTCAACAGGTGCCGGACACGGTTGTGAATGATTCATTTTTGGCTGAACATTTCACAAACCACCCCCTTTTCCGACGCCGGGTTCACAGCGGACATAGGAGGAGATTATTAGAAATATTGGGTTTTATGTCCGCTCGTGTCAGGTCCGACTCGGAACAGGGTATTGTGTTCGTGTCGCTCTAGTGCTTGACTCTACGCTGGAGGTACTATATATACCTATTCCAAACTTGATAGGGACATGTAGAATACCTTGAGCAGAGCCAACTAACAGTAAGTTATTATTTTTCTTGCATTTTTAAGAAATTCCTTTTTAGCCACTGTTTATTTTCCAATCCTGTGTAAAAGTCTGCGAAATTAGATGTAGTTGCAGGTTGTTAATGTATGTAGTGTTTACAGTCATAAATGAGTTGAAATTACAGTCCACATTGTATAAAGATAAACAGTGTTCTTTAAAATTACAATCGTTATTTCTAGTGCAAATAGATTCACCTTCTCGTCATTTTGAAATTGCAGTTCAAATTGAAATTACATTCGTTATTCTAGTTATCTTTACAGTTCAAACAACCAAACAGTTTTCGTAATATTTACGATCGTAATTGGAGTTCAAGTTGTAATTCAAAATGTATAAAGATATGTAGTCGTTATTCTAGTTTTCTTACAGTTCAGATACCCTAACAGTTTTTTTGGCATTCATGTTGTAATTTTAGTGGTATTTACAGTTCTTTGTTTTTGAACTGTAAAATATTATCTAATTAAAATTTTTATTTATTTATGTTACTTTATTCCAGTTATAAATTTTGTACTATTTATAGTTTTAATTTGTGAACAATATTGTTACAATGCATTTTTCTCTATTTGGAACTCCAATTTTTTATATGATTACGACTGCAGGACAAAAATAGTCGTAATCATAGTTTTATTTACAATCCATTTAATTAATAAACTATTCTAGTTATCATAGTTCTATTTACAGTTCAAATTGAATTTTTTTATATGATTACAATGCATTCTTCTCTATTTACAGTCCATTTAATCATAGTTCTAGTGAATTCAAGGAAGTGAACATTCAAGAACTGTGATTTACAGTCCAAATTGAAATTGCAGTCCAAATTAAAATTACAGTCGTTATTCTAGTTATCTTTACAGTTCAAAACCAAACAATTTCGTAATATTTACAGTTGCAATTGGAGTTCAAGTTGCAATTCAAAATATATAAAGATATGCAGTCGTTATTTTAGTTTTATTACAGTTCAAAAACCCTAACAGTTCTTTTTGTCTTTCTTGTTGTAATTATAGTAGTATTTACAATTCTTTGTTTTTGAACTGTAAAATGCTGTCTAATTAATTTTTTTGGATTTATGTTACTTTATTCCAGTTGTAACTTCTATACTATTTACTGTTCTAATTTGTGTACAATATTGTTACAATGTCTTCTTCTCTATTTGAAACTCCAATTTTTTGTATGATTATGACTGCAGGACAAAAAATAGTCGTAATCATAGTTCTATTTACAGTCTATTTAATTAATAAACTATTCTAGTTATCATAGTTCTATTTACAGTCTAAATTGAAATTTTTTTGTATGATTACAATGCATTCTTCTCTATTTACAGTCCATTTAATCATAGTTCTAGTAACATTCAAGGAAGAAAATATTCAAGAACTGTGATTTACAGTCCAAATTGAAATTGCAGTCCAAATTGAAATTACAGTCATTATTCCAGTTATCTTTACAGTTCAAAAAACCAAACAGTTTTCGTAATATTTACAGTCGTAATTGGAGTTCAAGTTGCAATTCAAAATGTATAAAGATATGCAGTCGTTATTCTAGTTTTTTTACATTTTAAAAACACTAACAGTTCTTTTTGTCATTCATATTGTAATTATAGTAGTATTTACAGTTCTTTGTTTTTGAACTGTAAAATGCTGTCTAATTAAATTTTTTTTATTTATGTTACTTTATTTCAATAATAACGTATGTACTATTTACGATTCTAATTTGTGTACAATATTGTTATAATGTCTTCTTCTGTATTTGAAACTCAAATTTTTTGTATGATTACGACTGCAAGACAAAAACAGTCGTAATCATAGTTCTATTTACAGTCCATTTAATTAATAAAATATTCTAGTTATCATAGTTCTATTTACAGTCCAAATTGAATTTTTTTGTATAATTACAATGCATTCTTCTCTATTTACAGTCCATTTAATCATATTTCTAGTGACATTCAAGGAAGAGAACATTCAAGAATTATGATTTACAGTCCAAATTGGAATTACAATCGTTTTTCTAGTTAACTTTACAGTTCAAAGAACCAAACAGTTTTTGTAATATTTACAGTCGTAATTGGAGTTCAAGTTGCAATTCAAAATGTATAAAGACATGCAGTCGTTATTCTAGTTTTCTTACAGTTCAAACACCATAACAGTTCTTTTTGTCATTCCTGTTGTAATTATAGTAGTATTTACAGTTTTTTGTTTTTGAACTCAAAAATGCTGTCTCATTAATTTTTTTTGGATTTATGTTACTTTATTCCAGTTGTAACTTCTGTACTATTTACAGTTATAATTTGTGTACAATATTGTTACACTGTCTTTTTCTTTATTTTGAACTCCAATTTTTTGTATGATTACGACTGAAAGACAGAAAGCAGCCGCTGTGCTGCAGTTGTTTGAGCTATGTAATCGCTAGAAAACATCAAAAATGACCGACGTAAACCTGGATTTTCCGCCGGCAAACTTCCGCCTGCGCTGAAACCTAATACTGAAGAAACACGATGGTCTACAATAGCAAAAACATCATTTTCGTCATCTAATACAGGAAAAATGTGGACATCGGGATGCATTTCCGCGTTTTCCGACATGATCGAGAGGAGATCGATGATGATTTAGAAGAAAGGCGACGTTTAGGGGCTCCGGAGCGCGGCTTGGTCACGAAATTAGAAAGAGGCGCGAAAACAAAAAATAGGGCAGAAGTCTTTCCATAATTATATAGGAAATGTGGTATTTATTTATGGACCATAACCACTATAACACGTGTACACAAAATTTTGGGAAATTATTCAGTCTGGTGGCCGGTACTTTTCAATTACAGGTGGGATTCCTTGAGTGAGAGATACTTGGAAGATGATCTCTTTCTCGCTTGGGAAAGCTTGATGGCGGCGGGCTCCCTCTTCTTCGTTGGGAAAGACTGCCGCGGCCCTGATCTCGAGAGGTTCTTCTCCGATGGGAAGGCCGACAGGAAGAGACGCGAGGCTGCAGTACTTGCCGGAGTTGGGAGATATTTGGAAGAGGATCTCCGTTTCCTCGCTTGGGAGAAAGCTTGAAGGGTTCAGTTTGGTCGAGCATTCTCGCGGAAGCGAAATGAGAAACCGCCGCAGCTGCGTCTGGACCGGAGCTCTGGGGCGCTGATCGAGGAACCGCGGATATTAATAACCGCCGGTTTGCTGGAGCGGCGAGCGTAAACTCCGCTTTCCGACCCTTGCGTTTCATCTTTACGCTCGCGCGTGCTCCTCATCCCCATCGCGCCAGGCTCTCCCTCGGCGGAAGGAATTCTTCCGATCTTCCCATCGCCTGAAAATCCTGTGGTCGCCATCAGCTTTCTTCGCCTTCCACGCCGAACACGAACGAAAGTTTCTCTTGCTAGGGCCTTCTTCGCCTTAGAGCCGACTTTCTCCTTCTTTTCGTGACTTGGGAAGAATTTATCCATCTGAAAGGGGGCTTGAAGGTAAAACCCTGATCTCCAAGACCATCTAGTCAGTTGTATTCGATCGTTGGGAGTGAAGATGGTGCTCGCGGAGTTGGGCGGGAGCATATCCCGCGCGCTGCAGAAGATGAGCAATGCCACCATCATCGACGAGAAGGTGTTTGGAGAGTGCCTGAACGAGATCACGCGCGCCCTGATGCAATCCGATGTCAAATTCGAGATGATCCGAGACATGATGGCCAACATTAAGCGCATCGTCAATCTAAAAGATCTGGCTGCCGGCCATGACAAACGCCGAATTATCCAGCAGGTGATTCATTATGAGAAATTGAGAATCAGTTTTTCATTGCCATTATCGCCTAATTTGGCTATTTTTATTCTTGTTATTTCTTGCTTGTTTGTCTATGTGATTTAAGGTACCCAGGTAACGATTGTGCTTTATTCTTTGTTTCTTTTTGTCTAGGGCTGCTTGGTTCAAGTTTGGGCTTTTTGTTGCTTCTCCGGCTCCACTGCTCAGCATTTGAGACCACTTGTTTTATTAACTCTTCCTATAGAGCATAAAACGATTTAGTACTGACTGTGATGCCTATTCAAATATAGGGAATATTGAGGGCAATATTCCCAAAAATCTCCCTCCATTTGAAGAAGGTAGAACAGACAACAATACTAAGAAGCATTAACATAAAAAACATTAATTTAATGTAGCTATAAGCTATATCTGCTACATCTGCTAGCTTACGTTACTTGAATTACCAGCATATCAATTCAATATACTCCATTTAATTGCATTGACTCATCAAGTCAAGTCATTGCATACTCATACCATTTGAATAATTGCTCAAGTAGTATGCACTCTCCTTATACCACTTAATACTTAACTGGAGAACCACTAGAAGTCCTTATAATATACACTGACTCAAGATAACTCAACATGTAGTCATTGCATTTCTCATATTACTTGAATCTTTCCAAGTAATATGCACCGACTCAACATGACCTAGTCATGTCAAGTATTGCTTCTACATCTCCATGATCTTGTCCTCTCTCAGCGGAAGTGCTGCCTAGACCTCCTTTATGATGCAAGTTATTCATGTTGTAAGCCGATTGACACCCCAATGGATGTGAATCACAAGTTGTGCGCTCAGGCATCTGTCTCAGATCTCCTACTCCAGAATCCAGAATATTATCGTCGTCTCGTTGGAAAATTGATCTACCTCATGGTAACCAGACTAGATATTTCCTTCGCTATTGCTATTGTCAGTCGGTATATGCATTCTCCTCGAAGATCTTATCTTCAAGCCGTTGAACGCAGTCTCAGATACCTTAAAACGGCTCCTGGTCAAGGAGTGGTATACAAAACCTCATTTTCAGCTCCAACATTGTTGACATATTCTGATGCTGATTATGCCGGTTCCCTTGATGATCGACGGTCAACCAGTGGTTATTGCACATATTTTGGGGGATATTTGATTACCTGGCGAAGCAAGAAACAAGCGGTCGTTGCTCGGTCATCAGCTGAGGCAGAATACCAGGCAATGACATCAGTGGTTTCAGAACTGACGTGGCTTGAAAGTCTCCTTACCGATCTGGATGTAAAGCTCCCTTCCCCAGCTCTCCTCCTTTGTAACAGCCAAGCTGCTATACATATAGCCAAGAACCCGGTCTTCCATGAGAGAACAAAACATATTGAAGTCGACTGTCATTTCATCCGAGAAAAGGTTCAAATGAAGAAGCTCGGACTGAAGCATATTCCGGGGACTGAACAAGTTGCGGATGTCCTCACAAAGACTCTTTCCAGTACCCTCTTCTATCAGTGCTTGTCCAAGTTTGGCGCATGCGATTTGTACGCTCCAGCTTGCGGGGAAGTGTTAGAAAAGCCATGTAAAGAGCACATTATTGGACACATATTTTTATTGTATTTCCTTCTTCTCTTTTTAGTCCCACATCTTGTATAGGATTTTTCCTCACCTTCTCCCTCCTATATATTTGTATTCTCTCATTGTATTTAGTTATACAAGCAATACATACAAGTTTTTGAGCTCTTTCAACACTTTTAAATGCTTGTGTACGTTATAAATTTTTTCCTACAAACGACAATGCATTGTTTTTTATGGGAATCTAAATGACCGAGTTTTGTGAAACTGAGCTATTCATTGCCAGCTTTGCAATGAACCTTTTTTTGTTTGTTTCTATTATCTTCCTTCTCCTCAAACTGCTATCTTCATTAGTTATCAATGTTCTCTATTACAAGTCCCATTTTTTAATCCAATAAGGAGGTTTTTGTTAACTCCATGTGAAATCTACTTTGATGTCACTTGTAACCTGTGTGTTTCCCCTAACAAATGCTGATTAGTCACATGTATGATGGCCAATTCCAATTCCTCTAAAACTGAGTTCTTATCTACATCCAACCAATAGAATTATCAATTCCAATTTTTGTGATTTATTTTTTGACTGCTGCTGAACAACAGAATTTGAATTGCCTCAATTCCAATTCATTTGGGATTTTTAAATTTACTCAATTCCATTTCCTATCTCTCAATTCCTTCTGAACGAATGGAGCATGAATTTTTCTTGCTTCAGAGCCTCTTGAGAGGAATTCATGTGTTTTGTTGTGTTTTTGGTTCTAATTTTTTGAGGAGTATTTCAACCTTGTTTTTTGTTTCGTGAGAAATGATTGAAAGACCATTTCCTTAAACTTATTGTCTTTGAAAGGAAGTATTATCTGTCCAGGAGACTTGTTCCTTAAACAACTGTCATACTTTATAACGACTTCTTCAAATTGAAATCTTCTGAAGTTTTCTTAAGCTGAACTTATTGAGCAGTCAACGACACTCGCCGATCGGCTTCTCGTAGAGAGCTCTGTATAAAGCTTTCTTCAAAATCTTCCCTATTCGTCAAGTCTCATTCGACTATCGTCTTCTAATCTTCATGTTTCATGGGTTTACTTAATCATCAAATGTGATTCAATGTTCAACATGTAAAGTTCCTTTCTTCAGAGAATCATACTTAATAGTTGAAAGTCATTCGACTACTGAGTTCTATTCTTCAATCTTCACAGATTTATTCAATGGTCGAGAGCCATTTGAGGTGAGCCATTCGACCGTTGACCTCTAATCTTCATTCTTAACAAAGGAGTTAAACACCCGTCGGCGATTACCGAGTGATTTAACAAAACTTAGAGCTTCTCTCCTTCAACACACTGAGACATGAAATCAAGAAGTGCAAAATTAAAATATGTAACTATATACATTAGAGAGTATACCTATTTCATTTATTTTGATCTATTTCATCAAATTATCAAAGATTTTTCCTACACATGGAGGTCTCTCCTTGAAGGTGATGGGAAACTCCAATGGAAATTTTGAACCAATTGACACCGGCATTCTCCAACGTCTCAAGCCACATTAATTACTGTAAGAAACAAAAATTTGCATAGCAAAGAAGTTCACAGAAATCTGGCTGCAGAAAGAGCCAAAGAAGCCACACTGCCACTCACTACATTAAAGGAATATACATGAAAGCTGCAGGATCAGATAGCATAAGAAGCCGCAAAATCTTCAAATCAATTATGGCTGAGGAAGTTGCAAAACTGCAAATACTACAAAAAAGACGGTAATGAGAAGCCACCAATAATTGTTGGGGAAGAAACTGCAGGAACAAATAATAGTAGACAGTCAGTGAAACATAACTCAATAACTGCAGGAGCAACAGAACAATCAACTGCCAGAAGACAAGTCAATAGCTATATGTTCAACACAAAACTCAAGTCCAGGGAAACTAGGGAATTCATTAGTTCAGTATAAACCATTGTTCGTTATAAGTAACATCTTAGGATCCCTAGGTATGCATATATACTTTGATAGATGTCTTCCAACGGTTCCATAGATTTGGCAACTGTGTGTAAGGACTGAATTGGAGGTAATAGGAGATCATGTGTGATGCAGGACGACGCATGGTGTTTACGTGCCTGTCGGCTATTTTTAGAAAACCATAAATGCATGCGATGATTAACTAAATTTTGCAAAGTTTTTGAGCGAAATTTGCACGAACTTTAAGGAATGAGGCAACTAATTTTTTGTAAAACACAAAATCGCTATTTTGTTTTAAAATAATTTTCTTAAATAAAATGGTTCAATTTTTAAATCCGGGGAAGGAAGTTCGCAATTTTCGTTCTGTTCCCCTTGTCGTAGCATAACGAAGATCGTGAAATCCAAATACGTTTTCGTTTGGAGTTTTTGACGTAGCGTTTGCTGACAAAACTCGGGCGAAAACCCAACAGTGAGTCTATTATCCTACGAGAATTTATAGGGGCACACACAAAGGAAGAGATAAAAACAATTACCCACGGAAAGAGACGTCTTTCCGTATTCGAAGTCGATGACGATCACGCGAGAAACTCCTCGTCACCTTCGATCTCTGCTCCGAGGTCGGCCGCTTTCGCACACGGGCACCAAAGAATTAATTCGCTCCCTCACACGAGATGATTCCGCGGAATCACTCAACCAAGTAAGGAAGCCACAAACTAACAACATAAGTTCACTCGCTCTCACACTCAAGGTGGAACCACGTAATCTCAAACACTTGCAGTGGCTCCACGAAGTCTCTATCACTCACGGTGGATCCATTAAATCTCTAAACACTAACTCTAAAATTCCTGCAATGAACTACAACCAATCCCCATCTCCTACAGGAATCAACTTCACAGCAACCTCACGGACAATACACAACAACCTAAATGTTACTATTTCTTAATTTTAGACCTTACAACAGTAAATCAATTCACTGTTCACGGAAGCAAGTAACAGAGCTTCTCAACACCACTGTTCTTCTTCTCTCTCAAACCTTCAGAAATCAGGCACTCCTACAAATCCTACTCTAACAGGAAGCACACATACATTCACGCCTAATTCACGCCTAAATCTATCGGGAAGCACACAACAACCTCAAACGAAAATAACATTCACCCGAATTTTCTTCAATATTCATCAATCACTAAAAAAAACGAATCAGAGAATCCCTCTTATAGGGTTTCAAAAACAACAACAAAAAAAAAATTAACTGCTGGTAGAGGAAGAGTCGACCATGGCAGAAGGGTCGTGGAGCTAACCCGTCGGGTCATGAAGAAGTGTCCATGGTGGAAGTTGCAGCCACATGTTGCTGGAAACCGCCGATCTTGATGGCGTCGTGACTTCTCCTGGAGCAACGATCTCGCGAAAGAGAACACGCGGCTGGATCGTGGGGGAGATGCGCCATTTCGCGAAAGAGGGTGCTGCTGACCATGCTCTATTCCTGCGGGATTTTTTTCCCGAGCCGGGAAGATGAACAGGGCTAATTTTCTACTGCTTTAATATTATTGTGTTGGACCGGCTGGAGGTGAATTTGAACCGGCCTCTTCTTTTTATCCTGAACCGAAGAAAACAAAACCTGGGCCGGCTGTTATTTAACATTTATATATATATACTTATATTATATATATATATATATATATATGTATGTATAAATTCACACTCATTCAACAACACACATATATATATACCTATTTATGTATTTCAGGACAAACACACAAATATATATATATATATATATATATATATATATATATATATATATATTACACATTACATAAAAATGACATCAAATTAAAATATGAGAGACTCAAAGCCGATAACAGTCCGGTCGGGAGTGACGTCGGGTATTTTTTGCGACGACCCGATGGGGTTGTTCTCCACCAACTCTCCCCCTCTCGAAAGCACTCATCTCTGGTGATTGCAACAAGTGGTAGTACGTGAGAAGATCAACATCCATGCCAACCAGCCAAAGATCTCTGAACACCACCATCAGTAGTAGTCACCGTCTAATATGTGCTTGAGAACTGAAATAGAAGAATCTTCTGGTGTCTCATGCTCAACCTGAAGCTGACAGTGAAAACATAAGGAACTACGATAGAAGTGTCAGTAGCAGAATGAATGTCGGTATGTCCTGAATGTGTCTCCCCACTCTAACTCACCAACCCAGAAGAAATAAACGGAGGAGAAGACAATGAAAAATCTAAAGACTCATGCGAGTAATCGTAGAATTAAGTCAGATTGACTACGTTAAAAACAAGATTTGCTCCCCAAACGGAAGACATCTCAAGTTCATACGCATTTTGTCCAATCTGATTTACTATAAAAAAGGGTCTAGTTCTACGGTAGCTAGCTTTTTCGCGGTACCCAAAGATAACCGTTTCAGATTTAGCTGAACCATCAACAAGTCATTCATTTTAAACTAGTAGCTCTTTTATGCTTTTTAATTTGAGTTGCATAAAAATCATAAGTATTATGCAATTTTCCACTCAAAATATTTTTTATGCAAATTCAAAAGATGACTACTAACATAACGACGGACACAAACCAATGGTTTCAGATACCCAACAACAACTCCTGAGAGAGGTACATGATCAGGAGGTTTAGAGGGTGGATCATAAAAGAATTCATCGCGGGGGCGATGAACACTCATGCGTAAATCAGAGACAACAGTGATCAGATGTGTCAACAGGGTGTGTGGACTGTCTTTGCAGGTGCGGGTGATAAGTATCAATGAATCAGTGAGTGCACCCTCAAACTCGACTGTGCAACAAAGGATAGATATATCCCAAATGCGCGGTGAACCCATATGTGGTTCATCTGGGGGTTCACCAGGAGGGGTATAATAAAATTTGTCGCAAATGCGACGCGTGCAAACGTAGGCTCCAACGACTTATGATGTGCTCTCATATGAATATGAATGCACGTGAAGTGTGTCAATCATGCTAAATCTACTAAGGGAAAGTGAGGCATCAGGAGACTCATCTGGTGAGACATTTGAAAAATCATTGCGAATACGATGGTCAACAGATGGTACGTCCCATAACTCATGTAGAGGGAGTGTGATCAGATGGCTACGATCAATCTCTACTATGTGGATGTCAAACTCAAAATCATTTCTCTGAAGTACTATCGACCTTAAAGGTGACAATGGAGCAGGTATTCATGTCTTAAAATTTATAGGTGTACTATGCAGATAAAGGTCATCCACATAAGGACGAGGTGGCTCAATAAGAGGGTCGTCAAATGACCCATCAGTAGAGTGATGGTCCTCCAGAAATGAACCATCAGAAGGGGTCATACTCTCGAAAAGGGTAGAGGGGCTACCGCGAGATCACTACTAAACTCTATGCTCCCGATCGTAATGTCACTCGGTGAGCCATCAAGGGTGGTGATGGAACTCGATGCGCCCTCGGGTGTGGTGATGTGACTCGGTGCACCACTAGATGAAGTGTGTAAGGAATCTACACTCAAAAACGAGTTAATAGATATCAAATCAA
This sequence comes from Platanthera guangdongensis, assembly GCA_039583875.1. Lineage (NCBI taxonomy): Eukaryota > Viridiplantae > Streptophyta > Magnoliopsida > Asparagales > Orchidaceae > Platanthera > Platanthera guangdongensis. The sequence continues at coordinate 56,981,954 of CM077158.1, forward strand.
GGGCGGGTTCACTAAGTGGAGCAGACTCACATGGGTGTTGACTCCACACATCTTGTATAAGAATATCAGACAGAGTGGATGATGTCTCCCTGCTTTGGGCAGTGGAATGCTCTTGCCGACCCTTAATGTCTATCGTCATGTTCACCTTCGGAACACTAGGAGGATCACTAGGTGTGATGTACTCTTGACGATAGTGACCTCAATATGATTCGTGAGTGTAGTTGTGACAATCGTCCATAACATAATCATGTCGTGCTCGTGGATGATCATGTGTCATACGAACGTGTGGTGGTGGTCGCACATATGCAGTCTCGGGTTCCTCATATAAAGGAGACGTGTAGTGTCGATACCGGGCGTCGTACTGAACTCTATCCTCATAATATGGTGCAGGACCAGTATGATCCACTCGAGTACAAGGATAAAATCGACGATAGTCATCGTACTGATCGTCTCTATAACGAGAACGTGTTGGTGGGTCAACACGATCTCTGAAAGTGGTATACGGTGATCGAGGATATTCATCAAAATATCGTATTGATCTCCTTGATGGATCTCTATAGAAGGGAGTGTAATTGTAGTCGTGATACTCAAATAAATGATTCCTCCTAAATATATATCTTTCTACATAGTGATGTGAAACATCGTAATGTGGACGGACAAAATGCTCATCTCGAATTTGAGCTGGCATTGTCGCTCGATGGGGTACTTCTAACCTATTCATCGTAACACTAAGGTTTTCAAGCCCTTCTCGCATGACCATGTTCAACTCGGCTATTTGGTGGGTGAATGGAAGAAACCACGGGGGTGGTTCATTCCCTTCGTTCCCACGACTCGGTTGACCATGCTCAACTCGACACATCTCTGGGTTTATCTCGTGAAGGTGTTCTGGTGGTGAATTGTGGTGTTGTGAACTCATACTCACTAACCTATCACTTTGCAAATGCATGCAAATAGACAAATAAATGCAAATGTATGAATATGCTTAAAAGAACTTTTTTTTTAAAAAACATTTAGTTGTTATGCGGGTTCCTATTCTACGACCCGATGCAGGACGACGCGTAGTGTTTACGCGCCTGTCGGCTATTTATAGGAAACCCTAAATGCATGCGATGATTAACTTAATTTTTGCAAAGTTTTTGAGCGAAATTTGCACGAACTTTAAGAAATGAGACAACTAATTTTTTGTAAAGCACAAAATCGCTATTTTGTTTTAAAATGATTTTCTTAAATAAAATGGTTTAATTTTTAAATTCAGGGAAGGAAGTTCGCAACTTTCGTTCCGTTCTCCTTGTCGTAGAACAACGAAGATCGTGAACTCTAAATACGTTTTCGTTTGAAGTTTTCGACGTAGCGTTTGCTGACAAAACTCGTGCGAAAACCCAGCAGTGAGTCTATTATCCTACGAGAATTTATAGGGGCACACACAAAGGAAGAGATAGAAACAATTACCCACGGAAAGAGACGTCTTTTGGTATTCAAAATCGATGACGATCACGCGAGAAACTACTCGTCACCTTCGATCTCCGCTCCGAGGTCGGCCACTTTCGCACACGGGCACCAAGGAATTAATTCGCTCCCTCACACGAGGTGGTTCCACAGAATCACTCAACCAAGTAAGGAAGCCACAAACTAACAACCTAAGTTCACTCGCTCTCACACTCAAGGTGGATCCACGTAATCTCAAACACTTACGGTGGTTCCACGAAGTCTCTATCACTCACGATGGATCCACGAAATCTCTAAGCACTAACTCTAAAATTCCTGCAATGAACTACAGCCAATCCCCATCTCCTACAGGAATTAACTTCACAACAACCTCACAGACAATACACAACAACCTAAATGTTACTATTCCTTAATTTTAGACCTTACAACAGTTAATCAATTCACTCTTCACGGAAGCAAGTAACAGAGCTTCTCAACGCCACTGTTCTTCCTCTCTCTCAAACCTTCAGAAATCAGGCTCCTACAAATCCTACTCTAACAGGAAGCACACATACATTCACGTCTAATTCACGCCTAAATCTATCGGGAAGCACACATCAACTTCAAACGAAAGTAACATTCACAGGAATTTTCTTCAATATTCATCAATCACTAAAAAAATGAATCAAAGAATCTCTCTTATAGGGTTTCAAAAACAACAACAACAAAAAAGAAATTAACTGCTGGTAGAGGAAGAGTCGACCATGGCAGAAGGGTTGTGAAGCTAACCCGTCGGGTCGTGACGAAGTGTCCATGGTGGAAGTTGCAGCCACATGTTGCTGGAAACCGCCGATCTTGATGGCGTCGTGGCTCGTCGGGGTGGGAACTTCTCCTGGAGCAGCGCTGATCTCGTGGAAGAGAACACGCGACTGGATCGTGGGGGAGATGCGCCATTTCGTGAAAGATGGTGCGACTGACCATGCCCTGTTCCTGCGGGATTTGTTTTTCCCCAGCCGGGAAGATGAACGGGGCTAATTTTCTACTGCTTTAATATTGTTGTGCTGGACCGGCTGGAGGAGAATTTGAACCGGCCTCTTCTTTTTATCCTGAACCGGAGAAAACAAAGCCTGGGCCGGCTGCTATTTAACATTTATATATATATACTTATATTCTTATATATATATATATATATATATATATATATATATATATATAAATTCACACTCATTCAACAACACACACACATATATATACCTATTTATGTATTTCAGGAAGTTGAGAGATATGAGATATTAGCATTTAATATAGAAAATATTTGTATTAACTACGTGATATTTGTATCCTAAATAGAGCAAACCCTATTTAGGAATTATTAGTGCACACGGATCAATGACGTGTCACCAAGTCGTATTCCGATGTAATAGTATAAATACCCCCTATGTGGAAGAATAAAATCATTGAAGTTATTATTTCTCCTTATTTCTACTTAGTATCAGAGGCAACCCTAAAATCTCGGTCCTTCCCCACTCCACCGTCCCGCTCGTTCTCAACTCCGCCGCTCCCGCATCCCGCTCACCCGACGCCCTCATCTCCGACCACGTCTGACACGTCTCGCACAGCCGACGCCTCTCCCGTCAAGGATGGTGGGCGGCACTGCCGCTGGCTGCTGAGAGGGGTGTCGCCGCCGCCCCTCTGTGATGCAGTCGGTCGATTCGATCTTCCAGGCGATCTTCCAAACATCGATTTCTGCATGACGAAGGTGCCTATGTATGGCTAGTCCTTCCAGCGACCCTTCTGCGCCGCTGGCCGCCGCCGGCTTCCAGTCCTGCCGATGCCAGCCGATCTAAGCGGTTCTTCGGCGCCGGGTTACTGTTCCAACATGGAGGCCTCTTCTGTGAGGTCACCAGATGTGATTCCGCCTCAAATGAGCGACCCTCCGCAGGCTCATGGCCACTCCGGATCTCTGAAGATCACCACGGTCCCATTGGATGACACAAACTACCTTGAATGGTCCCGAGCGGTGCAACATGTCATTCGTAGCCATCAGTTGTTTGGTTACATTGATGGTACCCGCGCCCGTGAGACATACTCGCACGTGGGCAGCTCGACTCAGGTGTATGAACTCACTCGTCGCATTTTGGAGCTGCGGCAAGGGTCTATGACTGTCTCGTCTTTTTTCTCAGAGTTCGAGCGTCTATATCAGGAGCTGGACTATTTCTCGCACTTCACCCCTGCGTGCACTGCAGATGCTGTTCAGCTACAACAACGGGAAGATCGATTTCGCCTTCATGTCTTCTTGATGGGGCTGAATATGGAGTTTGACATGATGCCGACTCATATCCTTCACCGCTCTCCTCTCCCATCTCTTCGAGAGGCCTTCGGCATGGTTCTAGGCGATGATGACCGCCGGAAGTCCCTTACTGCTAGTCTTCACCATGGTGTTAATCTTCCTCCTGAACGCTCTGCTTTGACTGGCGCTAGCCAAGGTCCGAATATCAGCCCCAACAACTTTGGTCCGTCCTATGATTATTGTGGCCGCAAAGGTCATACTAGAGAGGTATGTTACATACTTCACCCTCATCTTGCTCCTCGTGGCCGTGGCCGTGGCCGAGGGCCAGGTCGTGGTGGTCATCGCCGGGGAAATCTCAGACATCATGATGTTGCTTACTCTACAAATATTTATGACGAGATCTCTACAAGTGCCCCCAGTCAGCTTACTGCTCAGGAGTTGGATGTTTTCCGCCGCCTACTGCACTCTCAGCCTGATCCACCACTGGGTGCATCTGCTTTCATTGCCTCTATTGCCATGCCAAGTGCTCCTACTACTACAACCTCCTCCTCTGAGTGGGGAATTTATTTTGGTGCCACCCATCACATGACCGGTTCCTCCTCAGGTTTCCTCTCTTACACTCCCTTGTCTGGTAAGGACAAGGTTATTTCTGCTAATGACTTGTTATCCCCCATTGCTGGCAAAGGACAGATCTCATGTTCCTCTTTTATTTCTCTGTCATCTGTCCTTCATGTTCCATCCTTTTCACGCAATTTGCTTTCCATTAGTGATATTACCAGCTCTCTCAATTGCTCGGTAACTTTTTTTCCTGATTCGTGTGTTTTTCAGGAACTGAGTACGAAGCGGAGCATTGACAGTGGTAGGAACCGCGGTGGTCTGTATTACTTGGACATGCCTTCATCTCAGGCCCTCTCCTGTTCTGTTGTTACAGTTGAAGATGTTCGCCGCTGGCATCGCTGGCTTGGACACCCTTCTCCTATTTATCTTCTGAAATTTTTTCTTGTTTTCCCTGTTTTTGAAACACTTTGTCTGTGATGAATGTGACAGGTTTAAACATGTGTGACATCATACATCACATTTGTCATCTCCATGTAGTACTCCTTTTGATATCATACACTCTGATGTTTGGAGACCATCCCCTGTTGTTTCTATCTTTGGTTTTCGGTGGTTTGTCACCTTCATTGATTGTTTTTCTCGCACGACTTGGGTTTACTTGTTTAAAAAAAGTGATGTCCTTGCCTGTTTTCAGTTTTTTCACAAAATAATTTAGACTCGATTCATGGGGGTTATCTGAGTCTTGCGTAGTGATAATGAAGCCAAATATGATGATCGAGGAGCATTTGGCTCATACTGTAAGTCCCCCCTTTTTTTCCTTTTTAACACCGCGGTCTTCGGCCCAGAACCGCCGCTTTGCGGTGACACCTTCGCACCCGAGATGTCATCCCTACAAAACGCCGATCCTGTCGGCCAAATCAATCACAGCTGTAGTAAAATAATAAAGGCAAGTCCACAGAAATCACATAAATAGTAAATAAACTCCACGATGGGAGTGTCCACAGATATAATGAAATACTAAAATCTTGGGCTCATGCCCAGTACATCAATGCCTCACTACAAATCTCTCATCGCGGAAGCAAAACTCAAACAAGTAGTAGCGAATAGGACTCACAGTCTCTGCCGTCTGAACTCCGGTACTAGACTGCCTGAAAGTCCACCTAGTGTCAACTACCTTCACCTATGTGGGGGGGGGGGGAATAGGTGACGTGCATCGTTTTTGCGGAATTAAAATTGTACCTGCACAAGAAAACAAAACAGCACAGCACAGAAAGGACACAAGCAAATTATAGTGGTTCCCCGATTTGGGTACATCCACTTTCCCCCTTCGACCTATCTCCCAACCAGGGACGACTCAGTCACTTCACCAACAGGATTGAAATCCAATCCTTGCACTAACGGAAGGAACCCTTCCACACGTAGAAGTCAACACTCCCACAACACGGGTTGTACCCAACCCTTACAACTAGGAACCAACGTTCCTTTACAACAAAAATGAAAATAGAATGTACAAGAAATACAAACAACTTTTGGAGACTAAGGTGTCCCTCTTCGTTCGATGACGTGTTCTTGAAGTCAATAAAGAGTCCACAACCCTAGATCTCACTTGGAGAGAATCTCCCCGGAACCGGCGGCGGCAAGAAGGGCGGCGGCTTGGTTCTCAGGATCGGCGGCGACAACGGAGTGTACCGGCTGTACTTTGGAGATTCAATCTTCGTAGCAAAGCTAGCAAGGTCTTCCAACGGTCACACTAGGATCGATCGTCTCGATCGATTCGGAAGGGGAAGGTTTTCCCGATCAACGAATCAAGAGACAAGGGATCTCTGGTTAGACGCGTGAGACGTTGTGCTTGGCTGAGCTTCTGTCGCCTGAGATCTGGAAGCAACCACGTTCAAAGCCGGCGATCTACAGGCTCGAGCGGCGACGGCGGCGGAGCAGGTTTCGCGATCTAGGTCAAGGTCGGCGGCTCGGCTTTGTTTTTCTGTGTCTCTCCACTGTTCAAAAATACGCGTGTATTTATACACTAGAATACTCCTTTATGACCGTTGTGGGTCCCACTAGAAGAAACCCCAAGCCCGGTTCAAAACAGTGCCAGCGGCTGAGTCCGGTCCAGCGGTTTCCAGAAAATCGCCTAAGGCAAAATCGGCGAGAATCGAAGGTGATTCTCGTCGATTCGGCGAGAATCAAAGGTGATTCTCGTCGATTCGTCGAGAATCAAAGGTGATTCTCGTCGATGTTGACTTGTTTGCACGCTCTGATTTAGCCGGATAGAGACGGCGAGAATCAACCAGTGATTCTCGACGATTCGGCGAGAATCACCAAGTGATTCTCGCCGATTAGTGATTCTCGTCGATTAATACTTCGACGATTTTTCGTCTTGCCACCCATGAGCTGCTCTTTGACCCATTCTTGCTCCTTGTCTGCTCTTGCATTATCACAGCCCTGTACTTGAAAATAAGTACACTCCAATAGAGAGAGTACACGTAGGCCAACACACTGATCTGCTCAACGATGGATTACGTCGCGCAGACCCGTGTATATTGACCTACTGTACCCTGACATTGGTGTGTACTTAGCGTGGGATAACTGCAAGCACAACTAAAAAGGTTTCATCAAGTACATTGTCTATTTACTTTAGCTTATTCAGGGGCTTCTTCAAATCAGGTACTTTGTGGATACCATACCCAACAATCTCCCCCTATTTGAAGAAGCCTAAACCCTACAAGCTAAGGTGAATAGAACGTATGAGAATGAAAATCATGAACTTAAAATTGAGTTGAGAGAGATATTCATTACCAATACCAATTTTCGTGGGAGTAAACTTGGAGCCACCTTAGTCTTAGCCGAGAGGGTAATATCTCCCCCTTTTCGGCTTCTGCAAATCTGGGTCTGTTGCTTTTGACCCCTTGCTCCCCCTCAGTTCTTGCACCTGTGCTCACACTTGAGTTCCTGGCAGAGGCTCCCCCTAGATGCATGAGCCCGGAGCTTCTGTAGTCTTCATTCCTCATAGTTTAGCATTCCCAACTCAGTTTTGAAAAGACTGAACTTGGCTTCGTCTAAGGGCTTTGTGAAAATATCTGCAAGCTGCTTGTCCGTGGGGACATAACAGAGAGAGATGTCCTTGTTCTCCACGTGCTCTCGAATGAAGTGGTAGCGCACTTCAATATGCTTCGTTCTGCTGTGTGATACCGGATTGTTGGCAATTGCAATTGCACTGGAGGAGTCGCAGTACATTGATACTTCCTTGAACTGAAGGTCGTAGTCGGCTAATTGGTTTCTGATCCATAGGAGTTGTGCGCAACAGCTGCCTGTCGAGATGTACTCAGACTCTACTGTGGAGGTTGCTACACAATTCTGCTTCTTGCTGTTCCATGAGATAAGTCTTCTTCCGAGGAATTGACACGTCCCGGAAGTGCTTTTCCTGTCATCCCTACTCCCTGCAAAATCCGCATCTGAAAAACCTATTAGCTCGACATCATTGTTTCTCGGGTACCACAAGCCAAGATTGGGAGTACCTTTAAGGTATCTTAGAATTCGCTTTGCAGCGACATAGTGAGATTCCTTAGTGTTCACCTGATATCTGGCACAGACACATGTGGAGAACATGATATCCGGTCTACTAGCAGTAAGGTAGAGCAGAGATCCAATGATGCTTCTGTATTTGGTTTCATCGAAAGGTTTACCTTTCTCATCCTTATCCAGAGACATGGTAGATCCCATTGGAGTCCTCATAGAGGTTGCATTCTCCATACCGAATTTCTTGAGGAGTTCATTTGTGAACTTCGTCTGAGAGATGAAGATTCCATCCTCAGACTGTTTCACTTGAAGTCCCAAGAAATACTTTAGCTCTCCCATACTGCTCATTTCAAACTTTCCTTGCATAAGTTTAGAAAACTTTTTGCAAAGATTTTTGTCTGTTGAGCCGAATATAATGTCATCGACATAGATTTGCACCAGCAAAATCTTGCCTCTGACTTCCCTGAGAAACAATGTCTTATCTATTTTACCTCTAGAGAACTTGTTCTCAAGAAGTAAACTAGATAAAGTCTCATACCAAGCTCGTGGAGCTTGTTTTAAACCATATAGAGCTTTATTAAGAAAATATACATGATTGAGATAGGTAGGATTGACAAAACCTGGGGGTTGAGCGACGTATACTTCCTCTTTCAGGTCTCCGTTCAAGAATGCTGATTTCACATCCATTTGATAGACTGTGAATCCTTTGTGCGAAGCATACGCCAGGAACAATCTGATTGCCTCGAGCCGTGCCACTGGTGCAAAGGTCTGGTCGAAGTCAATCCCCTCCTCTTGTCGGTAACCTTGAGCCACCAGCCTGGCCTTGTTCTTTATGATGACACCATGTTCATCCAGTTTGTTTCTGAAGATCCACTTCGTGCCAATCACATTCTACTTTTGTGGTCTGGGAACCAGCGTCCAAACGTTGCATCATTCGAATTGATGCAGTTCATCTTGCATGGCCAAAATCCATGCCGCATCTTTGTTCGCCTCCTCGAACTTCTTTGGCTCAACCTGTGACAGGAAGCTAAGATGCAAAATCTCGTTAATAGTACCTCTTCGAGTTCTGACACCGTCACGAGGGTCTCCAATGATCTGATCTCTAGAATGATCCCTCACGTGCCGGAGCTCTAGAAGTCTGGCGTCTGGAGCTTCGACTACTTCTTGGGCTTCTCTTTCTTCTAAGAGATTTTCTCCATTTTGATCTTCAACATTCCCAGTTGACGTTGAGGTGGAAACTTTGACGTACTTAGGAGTTTCATCTTTAGCGGTCTCATCGAGACTCAGCTGTTCAAGTCGTGCACCTGTATCTTCACGAATACCGCTGGAAGAATTGCTGTTAAGCAAACTTCCTTCATCAAATACAACATTAATTGATTCTTCTACCACTAGGGTTTTCTTATTGAAACCCTGTATGCCCGACTGTGGGTACTATAGCCCATGAATATGCCTTCGAAGCATTTTTCACCAAATTTAGTACGCGGGTACTTCCCATTATTCAGTACATAACATCTGCAACCAAAGATCCTTAAGTAGGACATAGTTGGTTTCCTGCCTCTCAGTAGCTCATAAGGCGTCTTACGATAATGCTTGTTGATCAATGCTCGGTTTTGTACATGACAAGCCGTATTGACCGCCTCTGCCCAGAAGTATTCTGGGAGAGAAGCGTCTTTCAACATTGTCGTGCAAGCTTTAATGAGAGTTCTATTTCTTCTCTCCGCAACTCCATTTTGCTGAGGAGTGCGCGGGGAGGAGAACTCATGAAAGATACCTTGTTCTTCACAAAACTCTGTCATAGCACCAGATTCGAATTCTGTTCCATGGTCACTTCTGATTTTGACCACTGAGCAGCTAAATTCGTTCTGAACCTGCTTGACAAAACTAGTGAAGATGTCAAACGTATCTGACTTTCGTTTTAAGAAGAACACCCAAGTAAACCGAGAGTGATCATCAACTATCACTAGCGTATAGGACTTGCCTCCCAAGCTATGAACTTGCATTGGACCAAACAAGTCCATATGCAGAAGATAAAGGCACCGGGAAGAGTCTTTGTCTGCAATGTTCTTAAAGGTAACCCGAGTCTGTTTGCCCATCTGACATGCAGGATAGGGACTATCTTTGATGCACTTGATAACGGGAGCATCCCTTACTAAGTTTTTAGAAAATAGCATACTAATTGTTTTGAAATTAATATGTGTCAATCTCTTGTGTCATTGTTCACAAAGAGATGCACTGCCTGTTGCCACTAGGCATACGGGGGTAGATGAATATAAGCTAAGAAAATTTAAGCAGAAGATATTTCTGCTCCTAATGCCTGTTAATACCGTCTCAGAAGAGGCACATGAATTATCAGACATTTATCCTTGCAGAACTTAACGTCATAACCTTTATCACATAACTGACTTACACTGATCAGGTTATGGTTTAATCCTTCAACATAAGCCACGTCAGTGATAGAGATTATACCGTTGAAAATCATACCGTAACCTCTGGTGATTCCTCGATCTGACCCTCCAAAGATGACTTTGGGTCCATTCTCGACTGGAGTGTAATCACGCAGCAGGCTTCTTGTCCCAGTCATATGCCGGGAGCATCCACTGTCCAAGTACCATATTGGCGTTTTGGTGGCCTTTGGACATTCCTGCAAAACAAAATTAATTTTTCTTAAAAACCCAATCGAACTTGGGTCCTAGATTCTTGGTTAGCATACTCCCCCTCGGGTGGTTAACCCTACGAGTGGTCGGCCTCGCATTGCTAACATAGGGAGTCTCGTTATACCTCGGATTAAACCAACAATCCACGGCAAAGTGACCGACTTTGTCACAACACCAACAGTCAAATCTGTTGTACCTCTGCCTAGGCTGCTGCTTTACCCTGGGAATGGTGGGTACAGCCGGGGCCTTGGATCTGGAGGTGGAGGCATCATAGTGATTGCAGTCACATGACTTCTTCACCTTCTGTTCCTTCAGTATAGCAGGCTTGGCTTTTGGTGCCTGCTTTCCATTATGACCGCTAGAGAATTGACCATAATTTCTCATGTGGATTTCCTCATAAGGTGCCTTGAAGACACTCTCACCGAAGTTGCGGGGAAAAGTCCAACCATCATATCGGCTCTTTGACTTTCCAACCGAGGGCCGGAAATGATGACCAAAGGTTGACTCAAAGTCATGTTGGTTGCATGGAAAGCTAGGTTTTCTGAACGCAACAGGACTTAGTGGAGCCTTTCCCTTTTCAGCAGCAGAGGCCTTCTTGGCGGCCTTATTCTTCCTCTGGTTCCTGTTTCTCCTGGATGAGGAACCAGATACCCCTACATGCCCCAAGCCAGCTCCTTTGGCCTGAGCAGAGAAGGTATCAACCACTGGAAGAACTGTTTTTGGCATAGAGAAGCTCTTGACGATCTTTCTTTCTGCCGCAAGTTGTTCTTCCAACTTGTCGACTTCCTCCTGCTTAAGATCAAGGAGCTTAAGAGACTCTGAATGCTTTGAAGTCAGGTCTAGGTGCTCCTGTCGGAGAGAGATCAAACTGGTGATCTCTTCCCTTAGGGAGACACTCTCACCCCTAAGGAATTTCACTTCCTTTTTCTCAGCCTTCAATCTCTTACGACACTCCTCGAAAGTGTTGAGCAGAAGCTCATACTTCTCGAGGAGCTCCGCTTCACGGGCCGAAAGGCTATCCTCAGGGTCATCATCCTGAGACTCAGGATCAGATTCAGAGTCGGAGAGAGGGGTGTGAGCTTTTACCTTCCCAGTAAATGGGGGGCATTCTCCTTCTGAGTCGGAGCGACCCACCAGCCCGAAGTAGGTTTCCTCATCATCACTGGAGTTTGAGGAATCAGACTCACTCAATGTCTTTGGCTTTTTGGCGATGTAGCTTCTCTCTTTCTTCTTATCTCTAGAGGACTTGTGCTCCTCTCTTTTCCTCTTTTCTCTCTTGCCTTGGTGGCAGTCGGCCACGACGTGTCCTGGCTTATTGCATCCAAAACAAATAATGTCAGAGGAGCGATGTTTGTTCGGTTTAGAAGCATACCTGTCAGAAGAATAATTTTTCTTCTGATGCCTAGAGGATGAGCCGTCTCTCTTTCTTTGATTCCTCATCTTGATGAACTTCTTGAATTCTCGGGTGATGAGGGAGAAATCTTCCTCAGACAACTCTGAGCTGGAGGAGCATGGCTCGGAGTCCTCCTCCTTATCCTTTTTCCTGGCACGGTATGAAACCGCACCCTTGCCCTTCCTGGAGTGAATGGCTTTTAGGGCCACAGTCTTTTCCTTGGCTGCAGCCTTCTCTGCTTCTTCTTCTGCTTTCCTGGTGTTCAGTTGAAGCTCATAGGACATCAGCTTCCCAAACAGAATTTGCGGGTCTGTTTCAGCAAGTCTGCCAAACTCTCGGATGGCGCAGATCTTTGTGTCCCATTCCTTAGTAAGGGACCTAAGGAATTTATCATTAAGTTCACCATCAGTGAACACTCTTCCATATCCTTTGAGGGCATTGACAATCTTGAGGAAGTTCTCGAAGGTGACTCCGATCTCTTCCTTAGGCCCTTGTCTGAAGGCCTCATATTTCTGGTTCAGGAGGGATCTCCGATCATCCCTCACTTCATCAGTGCCCTCCATTAGGATAATCAGGCAGTGCCAGATCTCCTTTGCAGTCCTGCAGTTGCAGAAGTTCTGCATCATTGAGTCATCGACCGCGCTGACCAGAATGTTCTGCGCCTTCTTGTCAAGTCCCACCAGCACCATCTCGTCCTTGTCCATTTCAGAAATTTTCTTTGGCACTTTCTTGGTAGGATCAATGGTGGAGACCTTAGTGGGGACATAAGGTCCCTCCTCCACGATCATGAAGAGTCGGGGATCGACCGCTTCCATGTAGAACCTAATCCTTTCCTTCCAGATAGGAAAGTTTAGCCTGGTGCACACTGGGATCTTGCCTGTGTACTTGAGTCCGTCCATAGTAGATGTTTGTCTTCTTCTTGACACTAGTGGCAGGATTCAACTCAAGGTGTGAACCTTTTTGATGAGTAACCTCGCTCTGATACCACTTGAAAGTCCACCTAGTGTCAACTACCTTCACCTATGGGGGGGGGGAGGGGGAATAGGTGACGTGCAGCGTTTTTTGCGGAACTAAAATTATACCTGCACAAGAAAACAAAACAACACAACACAGAAATGACACAAACAAATTATAGTGGTTCCCCGATTTGGGTACATCCACTTTCCCCGTTCGACCTATCTCCCAACCAGGGACGACTCGGTCACTTCACCAACAGGATTGAAATCCAATCCTTGCACTAACGGAAGGAACTCTTCCACACGTAGGAGTCACCACTCCCACAACACGGGTTGCACCCAACCCTTACAACTAGGAACCAACGTTCCTTTACAACAAAAATGAAAATAAAATGTACAAGAAATACAAACAACTTTTGGAGACTAAGGTGTCCCTCTTCGTTCGATGACGTGTTCTTGAAGTCAACAAAGAGTCCACAACCCTAGATCTCACTTGGAGAGAATCTCCCCGGAACCGGCGGCGGCAAGAAGGGCGGCGGCTTGGTTCTCGAGATCGGCGGCGACAACGGAGTGTAGCGGCTGTACTTTGGAGATTCAATATTCGTAGCAAAGCTAGCAAGGTCTTCCAACGGTCACACTAGGATCGATCGTCTCGATCGATTCAGAAGGGGAAGGTTTTCCCGATCAACGAATCAAGAGACAAGAGATCTCTGGTTAGACGCGTGAGACGCTGTGCTTGGCTGAGCTTCTGTCGGCTGAGATCTGGAAGCAACCACGTTCAAAGCCGGCGATCTACAGGCTCGAGCGGCGACGGCGGCGGAGCAGGTTTCGCGATCTAGGTCAAGGTCGGCGGCTCGGCTTTGTTTTTCTGTGTCTCTCCACTGTTCAAAAATACGCGTGTATTTATACACTAGAATACTCCTTTATGACCGTTGTGGGTCCCACCAGAAGAAACCCCAAGCCCGGTTCAAAACAGTGCCAGCGGCTGAGTCCGGTCCAGCGGTTTCCAGAAAATCGCCTAAGGCAAAATCGGCGAGAATCGAAGGTGATTCTCGTCGATTCGGCGAGAATCAAAGGTGATTCTCGTCGATTCGTCGAGAATCAAAGGTGATTCTCGTCGATGTTGACTTGTTTGCACGCTCTGATTTAGCCGGATAGAGACGGCGAGAATCAGCCAGTGATTCTCGACGATTCGGCGAGAATCACTGTGATTCTCGCCGAATCGGCGAGAATCACTTGGTGATTCTCGTCGATTAATACTTCGACGATTTTTCGTCTTGCCACCCATGAGCTGCTCTTTGACCCATCCTTGCTCCTTGTCTGCTCTTGCATTATCACAGCCCTGTACTTGAAAATAAGTACACTCCAATAGAGAGAGTACACGTAGGCCAACACACTGATCTGCTCAACGAGGGATTACGTCGCGCAGACCCGTGTATATTGACCTACTGCACCCTGACATTGGTGTGTACTTAGCGTGGGATAACTGCAAGCACAACTAAAAAGGTTTCATCAAGTACATTGTCTATTTACTTTAGCTTGTTCAGGGGCTTCTTCAAATCAGGTACTTTGTGGATACAATACCCAACACTGCCCCATATCCAAGCGTGCCGACCTCCGGGACTGTTCCTCCATGCTGGGCTCCACGGTCCCCTAAAATGATGTGATTCAAAAACCGTTAGTCTAAAAGACTAAGTCCTATCATCCCCCGCCGCTTCACCCATGACTCCTAGGCACCGAGCGGGGAGAAGGAAAAGAGAGGACATGAAAGTGGAGAATAACAAATATACAGATGACGGCGGAACTAATCTAGCAGTTCTATAATATATATGACAGTAAATAAGGTATGAAAAACTGAACAAGAATGTAACCTTAACTTGTATGAAAACACACAAGCCAAGAGATTTTTTGCAGGGCTTCTATCGTATAAAAAGTCTCATACCAATTTATACGATTGAGTGTCGGTTCTCTACCAAGCATATATTTATACTACTGAATGAAAACCTTAACTTATAAGAACGCTCGCACGAACTTATAAACCAATGAGTCATTTTGTAGGGCCTATTGTATAAAGCGTCATATACCACTTATACAATAGGTGTCGGGGTTATATGCAATGATTATGCTATGAAATACAATTATGCCATGATGTGATCATGCAAGTGCAACTCACACACCCGACTCTGTGTACACAGACCTTTAGTTCCCCCTTTCTGGAGCCGAACCTCCCAGGATACCTCCGTAGTGGCAAACGGAAGCGGTGGGTTGAACCTCACCCACCTCTAAACCGGTAATTGCACTACCAGTCAGACTTATCGTACGCCTCAACGCTGGTGCACAAAGCGGAACTCCTGCATACTCTTGCCGGCTGGTGCACCGGACTTTATTTGGCCAAGTGCTAAATCACACTTGCCAAGTTAACGTATTGACGTCGGTGCATCGACTCACCAATACCGAAGATCCACCACCTTATACCTTATGCACATGCAACCTTATGTATCAGCTACCGAGCCAAAGCTCTCCGGACAATCCCGCCCGTCATAAACAACAACCGAGTCAAAGCTCGCCGGGCCAACCTGCCCATCACAAACCATTACCGAGCCAAAACTCGCCGGGCTAACCTGCCCATCACCAAAACCACTGGGCCTACTGCCCGAGTGATCCAACCTATCTCCCCGAGACATCGAGGTGTGTGAAGGTGAAACCCTAGATTTACTAGTTACTCTTGCGTTCCAATTTTGCCTACAGTTTAGGTTTAGCCCAGGACTGCCCAAGGTATTCCCCGTGAAGGGCTCTCGAGGGCACTAGAAACTATGATGAGATTATGCCTAAAACTCCCTTTCGCAAGACACTTACTATTGTTGGTTAATACCCATCTCCTAGTCCCTTAAATGTTGTACTGTATCTAATCCTAGTGTATTTGACATTTTCTCTCCACGGGAAAGACGATCCTTCGTCGATCCCGAGCACCACCTATCACTAGTCAACCCAACACTCTACTCATCCTAACTTCCAAAGATGAACTCATTTTTATTTATCCAAACCAGCAAACATCTAACCCCAACTCATGTTCCCAAATTTATATTCCGACATAACTTCTGCAGTTTTACTAAATGCAGACCACGTTAAGCTATATGACGTGTAAAATGGGAGGTACACTAAATATTCACCCAGTACCCCTATAATAATTACTGGAGGGCTATCATGACATTTGTAGCTTAAATCCAGAAATTCATAATTTTCACAATTATCTGATAATTTATTTAATTATTCTAGCAAATCAGAAACACAAGTTTGAACATGAAGTGCCCATTTGATACAAGCAAATGTCCCACAAAATTTATGATAAATTCAAGATGATTATTTAACACAGAATCCAAAGTATCCCAATTTTCCAGCAAGGTTAAAGCCTCTAAATATAATTTTGAATATAACATATTTTAATCAATTTTTAAGATGCAAGTGCAGCAAAAATACTTACATAAATTCTGAGAAAATTCAGGGGTGATTGTAAGGACATATATATGATCTAGGTCAAGTTTCATAATTTATCATCAAGTAATGAGCTCTAAACAAAATATTGAACAATTTTCCAAGATGAT
The DNA here is from genome assembly GCA_039583875.1 of Platanthera guangdongensis. Lineage (NCBI taxonomy): Eukaryota > Viridiplantae > Streptophyta > Magnoliopsida > Asparagales > Orchidaceae > Platanthera > Platanthera guangdongensis. The sequence goes on from CM077158.1 coordinate 56,998,345, forward strand.
GAACTTGTGAAGTAGGTATTACAAATATGTATTCAAAAATGCTAATAAAATTCATACATAAGCAATAAGGTCCAAAACTCCCTCTGCCTAATTTTCATGACCTTCCAATGAGCAGTGAGATCATAATGACCAAATGATTAATTAGGGCAATCCCATGAGTTACAAAGGAAGTGCTAAGATTATTGATTCAAAATTCCTAATTAAATTACCAGAGGTTCAATCTATCCTTATGACCATACTACCCAAATTTCATTATTGTTCAAGAAGTTTTACTAACCTATTCTAGCACTACAATGTTTGTGCCCTAAACTAGGGTTAGGGTTTTTGTGGGGCCTACCCTCTCCAAAATCCCCTAAGATTTTTACCAGAGGGCTTTAGCTACCCTAGAACCCTCCCTACCAAATTTGAAGTTCATTCAAGGTCTTTTGGCCTCATGCCCTTCACAAGGCATAAAAGCCCTTCCTTAGGGTTTGGCCTTAGATCTTAGGGCAAATCTATTCCAATCTACCCTATCTTCCATGGGGAGGTGCTAAAAGCCATGCCAAGCCAGTGACCCCAATTTCAACCTCTGTTGAGGTGATTTGGGCACTCAAAACCCAATGTGCACTTTTTGACCAAAATACCCTTTTTAGGGCAAGGCTAGGGTTTGATCATTTCCAATCCAAATCAACTCCAAATGAGATGGAAATTCATACAGAGACTCATTAAGACCCCAAGGACCACTCACCAAACTTTGGGAGGGTTTTAAGGTCATTGAGATACCTAATTAAATCACATATGATTTATTAAATTTTTCACAAATTTATAGAAAAATATTGTCTAAAAATTCTGATTTTTGGACAGTATGAGGGGAAGGTTATGCAAAGTCTATGCTGTAAATTTCAAGGCATTTGGATGAGTGGTTAGATGTGGGGATCAATTTTTGTGTCTGGTAACACCTATGTATAGGTTGCACCAAAATGAGTGCTGTGGTCAAACCACTTACCCAAATGGGTTGAAATCACTTTTAAATTAACGTAGACTTCACGAGCTACAATTTATATGTTGGCTACTTTTTAAGGTTTAGCACCTAAGGTCCTTATTGTTCTGTTCCAAAATGATGCACAACAAAAGATATTAATTCCTAAACTATAACAAATATTATCATTAATTTAAGATGAACACTGTTCATGTTCCTTATCTACCCGAACAACAAAAATAAAAAACGCATAACCTGTAGCTTGCGTGAGCCACCGCCGGCCATTCGGCCACTTCCCCGGCCAGCCACCGCCACCACCACCTCCGTCGAGGTGGTGGCTAACGCCCGACGGTGGTTTGGCCGTCGGAGGTGGTGGTTTTTGTTGAGAACTAAGGTCCAGCGGGATTGGGTGTGTGTGGGACCGCATATTTGGGCATCCCCATCGCGTTCCAGGTCTGGGTGTTGACCCCGGTGGGCCCCCCGTGTGGCGGATTATCCCCGCCATCCCGTGGTTGGATTAGTCCCACATTGCCTGCAGCGGGTGGTCCTTGGTGTTTATGTACCCCCGTCCCCCCTTACCATCACCTCGGGGTTTTGGGAAGATGTGTGGTGACAGGTGGTTTCCACATGGTATCAGAGCAATCCGCTGCGGGGGTGTGTTGAGAACTAAGGTCCAGCGGGATTGGGTGTGTGTGGGACCGCATATTTGGGCATCCCCATCGCGTTCCAGGTCTGGGTGTTGACCCCGGTGGGCCCCCCGTGTGGCGGAATATCCCCGCCATCCCGTGGTTGGATTAGTCCCACATTGCCTGCAGCGGGTGGTCCTTGGTGTTTATGTACCCCCGTCCCCCCTTACCATCACCTCGAGGTTTTGGGAAGATGTGTGGTGACAGGTGGTTTCCACAGTTTTCGGCGAACCTGCCACCATGAATTTTTGAATTTCTCCATTTTTTTCTCAGTTGGATCGGCTCGTTTGAGCCTGATCCTTATCTCTAAGGATTCCTATGATCCAACCATAGTAGAAGAGGAAGGGGAGGACCTGTGTGGGTGGCTGTAGCCTTGCCGATCGCCCGATTGTCATGGTGGTGGTGGTGGTGGTCAGATTTCTTCAACTGCACAGTGAACTTCCTTGCCTCCTTCAGGTAAGGTGTGGAACTGAATCCATGGAGTCCAGTGAAGCTTTTAAGCAGGAGAGATGGGGTGTTAGGTGGGTGTAGGCTGTCATGGCCATTAATGGCCCTTAGTCAAATTTCGGCCATGGTGGGTGGGGGATGAAGCATGGCTCAAACCAGTCAAAGAACAGCTGGTTGGCATGGGATTGCACTCCCCTTGTCCTAATGAATTGAATGGGGGGTTGGGAAGGGGAAGGATGAGCCCCAAAGTCTTCCTCAATTACTCCCTTCTCTTTCTCTCTCTTTCATTTGAAGCCTTTTCTCTCTCCTACTCACCAAGCCTAAGATCTGACTCCTACCTAACCCAATGGCAGCCCACATGTTCATTTCATCCACTAATACAAGGTTAGCCCAAGTGAATTGGGCTTGAGCTTAAGTTAGCCAATTTGGGCTAGTTTGACCTAAACCTTGACTAGGGTTGACCTTGGTCAATTTGGTCTTTGAAGTTGCCCCTAATGGGTCCTTGGTGACCCATTGGCCTCCCCTAAGGTCTAGGTAGGGTTGACTTGGCCCTTTGGAGGTCACTTGACCCTTAATCAGGGAACTTTGACCATTTTAGGGCTAGACTTGACTTGGGTCAACTTAGTATTTTTGGTTGACCCCAATGGGTCCTTGGTGACCCATTGACCTCTCACTAGGGTTAGGAAGGTATATGTGGGGTCCACTTGGCTAAAGGAACTTCAATTGGTCCTGTGCAGGTCAGTTTGACCCATTGTAGGTTAGTTTGACCCATTTAGGGTTAGAGTTGACTTTGGTCAACTTAACCACTTTGACTGCCCTCCATGGGTCCTTAGTGACCCATTGACCCCACTTTAGGTCTAGGAAGGCCCTGGTAGGGTTAGTTGGGCTTTACTAAGTCACACTGCCCTTAGTTAAGGCACCTTGCCCAATTTAGGCCTAGAGTGGTTTTAGGTCAACTTAGCCACCCTGGGTCGACTTCAATTAACCCTTAGGGCTCTAATGGACCTTACAATGGGTTGATGAGACCATAGTGGGGTCTTGAAGTCTTGGTGAAGCCCCATGGTCATCTTAAACTAGGGTTCAAAAATTTACTATTTGCAGACCATAGTGGTCTCACTTACATTACTAGGTTCACTTGGTCCTCTTGGGCTTCCTAGGGTTTTGTCATGACCTAGTCATGACAAAACCACTCCTAGGGGTGTAGTTGTTTGAGGGATGTTACACATACCTTGCTGATCATGGTATTATCCACCAGACCACGTGTGTCCACACTTCTACCCAAAACGGTGTCGCCGAACGTAAAAACCGGCACCTATTGGATGTTGTCCGTTGCCTTCTAGGAACTATGCACCTTCCCAAGTCCTATTGGGCTGATGCAGTTCTTACTGCTGCTCACCTTATCAATCGGCTTTCCTCAGGTATCCTTGGCTACGCTACTCCTATAGCACGACTGTCTACCATGACTACTGTCTATACTTCTCACCTTTCCCCTCGTGTCTTTGGCTGTGTTTGCTTCGTCCACGTCCATTCGCCTCACCGAGACAAACTAGACCCACAGGCTCATCGGTGTGCGTTCCTTGGATACTCTTCCACTACTAAAGGGTATTGATGTTATCATCCTCCCTCCGGTCGTTTATACTGCACTATGGATGTTACCTTTCGGGAAGGCGAATCATATTTAACGACATCGACTCATGTTGTTCGTCAGGGGGAGAGTAGTCATGTGGATCTTCCTAGTCATGTGGATCTTTCCCTTCCTATCCCTCTGGTTCCACCTCCTCTACCACAGCCACTACAGCTCCCTCCATGACAACCTTCTCTGTCCCAGGAACAGGGACCTCCTATCCCTCTACCTACTGTTCCAATATCTCCATTTCCCCACGTGTATCACCGACGAACTTCCCGTTTACAAGCTACCAAGGCTCCGCCTCTACCAGCGCCCGCTTCAGCCGCAGATCCTGATGATGCGGACTTGCATATCCCACTTGCTCAGTTACGTAAGTCTACATGTACTAATCATCCTATTTCTAATCACGTTGAGTACCACCATCTCTCTCCTGGCCACCAGGCTTTTGTTGCTTCTCTTTCGGCTGTTTTTATTCCCAAGACATGGCAGGAAGCCTTGCGCATTCTAGTTTGGACTCAGGCTATGAAAGAGGAGATGACTGCCTTGGACAAAAATCACACTTGGGATGTCTCTCCGCTTTCCCATGGCAAGAGAGCTATTGGTTCAAGATGGGTGTTTTCCGTCAAGCAAAATCAAGAAGGGATGGTCGAACAGTACAAAGCATGACGAGTGGCTCAGGGGTACGCTCAGACTCAGGGCGTGGACTACCAGGAGACATTTGCTCCTGCGGCCAAGATGGACTCTATTCAGGTATTATTGTTCGTCGCAATGATCATGAGTTGGGAGGTCCTTCAATTGGATGTCAAGAATGCGTTCTCCATGGTGACCTCGAGGAAGAGGTCTATATGACATTTCTTCCTGGGTTTAGTAAAGAGGATGCTAAAGGCATGGTCTGCCGGTTACTGAGATCCTTATATGGCTTTAAACAGTCCCCAAGAGCATGGTTCAGCAGATTCCTCAAGGCTATGCTTAAGTTTCGTTATAAGCAGGCGCAAGCAGATCACACTATGTTCATTTGAAAACGAGATCAGAGTATTGTGGTTCTTATTGTTTATGTGGATGATATTGTCATCACCGGTAATGATGCAGAAGAAATTGCAAATCTCAAGTCTCTCTTGGCTGCGGAATTTGAGGTAAAAGACTTGGGAAGGTTACGATATTTTCTGGGGATAGAGGTGACAAGATCTAATCAGGGTATCTTCATATCTCAGCGAAAGTATGTCTTAGTTCTGCTACAGGAGACAAGTATGCTTGGATGTGTTCCTGCGAACACCCCAATGGAAGAAAATCATGGTATCTTTGAAGATGGTGACAGTGACCGTACTGATGTCACCCGCTATCAGAGATTATCTATCTCATACTCTTCCAAACATTACATATGCCGTGGGCATTTTGAGCAGATACATGCATGCTCCTCGTGTTAGACACCAAGAGGCAGCTTACCGGGTGTTACGGTACTTAAAGAAAGCTCCTGGCCGTGGACTCCTGCTCACCAAGAATGACCACTTGAGGATAGAGGTCTTTACCGATGCTGATTGGGCATGATGTGATGATCGGAAGTCCACTACGGGTTATTGTTCCTTTGTTGGAGGAAATCTGGTAACATGGCGCAGTAAAAAAGCAAAATGTAGTGGCCAAATCGAGTGCCGAAGCAGAGTATCGTGCGATGTCGCAAGGGATGTGTGAAGGTCTGTGGCTTCGTACTATTCTACATGACTTGGGGTTTACTGATACATCCCCCTTCTCCCTATTCTGCGACAATAAGGCGATTATCAGCATAGCCCACAACCCTGTTCAACATGACAGGACAAAGCATGTTGAGGTGGATCGATACTTTATCAAAGATCACTTGGATAAGAAAACAATGGTCACTCCTTTCGTCCAATCAAAAGATCAACTAGTAGATGTGTTTACTAAAAACTTGAGAAATGACATATTTACTGATGACATCAGAAAACTGGGCATGACCGACATCTTTCATCCGACTTGAGGGGGAGAGTTGAGAGATATGAGATATTAACATTTAATATAGAAAATATTTGTATTAGCTATGTAGTATTTGTATCCTAAATAGAGCAAACTCTATTTAGGAATTATTAGTGCACACGGATCAATGACGTGTCACCAAGTCGTATTCCGATGTAATAATATAAATACCCCCTATGTGGAAGAATAAAATCATCGAAGTTATTATTTCTCCTTATTTCTACTCAAGACACACACACAAACATATATATATATATATATATATATATATATATATATATATATATATATATATAAATATTTCCACACACATTACATAAAAATGACATCAAATTAAAATATGAGAGACTCAAAGCCGATAACGGTCCGGTCGGGGGTGACATCGGATATTTTTTGCGAAGACCCGATGGGGTTGGTCTCCACCAATGTGGAGTAATACTTGAGCAGTGTGCAAAACTATAGAATTGGTTGTAGTTGTCATTGTTTTCTATGCATTTCATCTTTAATCATTTCACCTTTTTCCAGTTTATAATAATCCTTACAAATTAGTTTGTGCTCCTCAAATTTTTATTAGCCTTCTTTAAATCAGTAAAAAATTGCCTTATCTTGAATTGCATGCTTAGTTGTGCTTCACTGTTTAGATTGACCAATTGTCATTTCTCAAGATGTAGAAATGGTACGTACTTTAAACCTATTTTTTTAATCACTCTAGGCTGTATTCAATGAGCTCTGCAAGATGATGGATCCAGGGAAGCCTTCATTCACTCCTAAGAAAGGAAAGTCATGCGTGGTGATGTTTGTGGGTTTGCAAGGTAAATTCTATGGTCACTGTTAATATGCTCCGTTTCATTTTACTATTCTGGACTTGATAGTTTTTCGAGTCATCTTTGGAACTGGGTAAACACTTGAGATAGGTCGTTGTACTTAATGTCCTGCTATGAGGATGTAGTGTCATCTATAATTATGTATCATGCATTCATGCAATTTTTAATAAATTCTAGGTGCTTTAGGGGAGCGCGCTAGCATGTGTACTATTTATTACTCAAACCTCCCGTAGGAATTAGTATAATTACAAGTTGCTACCCTCTATCTTTTGATATTACATAGATCTCCCCTGAGTTTACATTTCATAACATGCAAAATACGGCCTCATTTTCGTGCATGCATGCTATGAAATGTAAACTTACAAGGGAGCCTTTTGCACAAAAATACCCCCTGGAGCCCCTCATATTTTTTGCATGCATGTTATGAAATCTAAACTTACAAGGGATTTTTTTTTGTAATTTTAAAAGTTAGAGGGGTACAACCTATAATATTGCAAACTTACATGGGATGTCACGATAAACGATCCTATACACACACACATATATATAAACATATACACATACTGATATACATACACACACACATATATATATAATAAAATCTTAAGAAGCACAAAAGAACATTTTTTATAATAGTGTATGTATATATATATATATTACATATATGTCTGCCTGTGCACAATTTGCTTATGATATGAATGCTTGTAACAATTTGAACCATGTGCACTTTACTCCTTGTGATATATAAGGTTCTGGGAAGACCACAACATGCACCAAGTATGCATATTATCATCAAAAGAAAGGTTTTAAATCTGCTCTTGTCTGTGCGGATACTTTTAGAGCTGGAGCTTTTGATCAGTTAAAGCAGAATGCAACCAAAGCTAAAATTCCTTTCTATGGAAGGTATTATCAGCTTACTTATCTTGTTTAATTTTTGTTAAATGCATTGGAAAGTTACCATGGTTGAATTACTGGCACCTTATTTGATTTTGAAATTTTGTTCCAACTCATACAATTGTTTGTTCTCTCTAGGTGTGGAAATATGCTCAGAAGTCTTGACATATTTTATTTCTTGTTCCCCTTCTTATGGAACACACATTTTACAAATTTACTTATTGTTAGATATTATAACATGCTATTTCCATTAAATTTCTTCATTTATAATTTATTTAGTGCATCTGTTCTGCAAATTCAAATTTCTTCAAGCCTTTATCCCACTATAGTGGGGTCGGCTATATGGATCCTTTTTCGCCATTACGACACAAGATAGGGCACAATGGAGACAAAGGATCCATATAGCCAACCCCACAAGATAGGTCATCCAAACTGCTTTTGACGTAGAATTTAAAGGGTATAATTATTGTTTAACTGGTGCTGAATTTAGATTTTTAATGCCCAGCTAGTTGGCCTAAGGTTTCCTTTATTTCTTAGTTAAGATTTTTTGTAGGTGTAATTTTATATGGCAACAGGTAGGAAGAGTGATCAAGGATATTGACTCACGGTTACAGGAGAGAGAGAAGAGTATCTATTATGGATATTTGTATGACATTATTTATTATTAATTATTTCTTAATATTCTTTTATTTTGTCTTAGAATCACATCTTTATATGACGTCGTTATTTATGTCCTGTTTTATGAGGTGTCATTATTTGTCACCTGTCCAAGCCTGTCTCGAATTTCCACTAAATGTGTGTTGTAAGTCCTATTTAAATGAGTCTCATTGGGTCTTGTATTGGTATGAATAAAGAAAGTCTATTTCCCTCAAACCCTAAAAGAGATCTTGGAAGCTCTCTCTCTCTCGAGCATGCTCCACTTAGGCAGCCGCGGTCAAGGCTTCGTAGTACCTCTGTCACCATCATCTCTATCTCCGGTCACTCCTTCGGCAACATCCGAGTAGGCCCTTAATAACTTGGTATCAGAGGGACTCCTGCTCTCCTTCTTGCAGGCTGACATCCTCGGCGATCCTCAACCCCGCGAGCCCCGCGACATCAACGTCACGCTCGTAGACTTCTTCATCGTTTGTCGCACCTCGTACCAGCAGTGACCCCAACCCACACTTCCGCTGAGCCCGGTTTCCCTTCCCGCTTCCGTCGCCAACGACCAGTACAACGTCCCTGCCGCAAAGAGCTTCGTCCTCCACGACCCTTCCTCGAACCATCTGTAGACGTCGCCAACTCCCGATTTGCCGCTCCCATCCCTCGTCAACTTCCGAATTTCAGCCTTGTCTCATCTCAACCGCTTCAGAACTCCTCGTCATCGATATTGACATGTCCTCTCACCATATCTCACACGGTCGTAACTCACGCCGTTTCTTCCCCTTGAGCTGCACACGTTTCTCCTCGAGCCCCACCCGCAGTAATCAGATTTGTGCTGTCATCACTGGGAAACGACGCAGATCTTGCGACACCTCCCAAACAGCCACCTCTGAGCAATCTAATCGTCCCGTCATACCTCCTTATCTCATGCTACCTCCATCCGCAATATGAGAGACTCAGCCGACTTCTTAGATGCTATGAATCAGCTATGCAGTTATATCCGCCGTGGATGCACGCCTTCAGGATGTAGAAGCACGCTTTTTTGACGCTGAAGCACGTCATTAGGACGACATGGAAACCCTCACCACCACATTTAATGGACTAACAACAGCACCTCCCATGGTTACCATCCCACCCACGTATCACGCCAACAGTAGTCAAATTCCGCTACTGCCTCTCATCTGCCATGAGCTGCCACCACAGACCTTCTTACGCCCTGAAGTTATTATTCCGTCATGTAATACCCGGTTGGAACTTCCCACCTACAATTGGAAAACAGATCCCTTGGGCTGGCTCACCAGGTGCAAACAATTCTTTGGTCATCAACAAACTTTAGTAGCTGAACGGATTCCTCTGGCCTCCTTCCACCTTCTCGACTCGTCGTTCTCGCTGATCAGCCAGGTTTGACGTAGGACGACTTCAAGCGGTTTTGCATTCTGCATTTCAGCCCTCCAATCCGCAGCAATCCCCTCAGCTTCCTCACGACACTCCGTCAAACAGGCTTCGTGGACGATTATCTGAACTAGTTTCAACTTCTTCTGGCACACGTCACACTGTCTCTAGAGATGCAGGTCGCCATCTTCACCGCCGGACTTCACGAACGCTTGCGACTTAATGTCGAATTTGAGGCTCCTCCAGACTTAGTGACTGTTATGAGTCTGGCCAGACTATGTGACCGTCGCCTCCAAATGGCACAAGAGCTCTATTTGCTCACCGACACGGGCATTCAGCTAGGCCGTTCTGAGGGCCATCCAGCCCCACCATTCCTCAAACTATCTCGGGACGAGATGATTGAATGACACGCACAGGGCTCTCAGGATGAGATGATGGAACGACACACGCATGACTTATGTTTTAACTGCGATGAACAATACACTTGCCGCCACAAGTGCAAACGGCTTTTCTATCTACTTGTCGAGGACTCTGATGATGATGGTGTCAGATAACGCATACACCATTGATCTCCCTCGATTTTGAGGACAAACTCATTTTGCAATGCGGGAGAGATGTTACGGGTCCTTTTATAACATTATTTATTATTGAATATTTCTTAATATAAATTTATTAAGTTATCAAAGGCGCAAGGCGCACCGGGCGCAAAGGGCCTATAGGCGCAAGGCGCAGGCGCGCGCCTGAGACACGTTAAAAGAGTCGCGAAATTGCGCGAATTGGGCCGCGAATTGGGCGCCCAATTATATGAATTGGGCATCGTTTGAGCAAATTCGTGGATGCGAATCGTGTTTCAGCGAATTCTTTATTTCAGCGAATTGCTTCGCGCAGTTTCAGCGAATCCTTCGAGTTTTTCGCGCAGTTTCAGCGAATTGGGGCCCAATTCGTCCAGGTATGTCTCTAACAAAATTTTTTTTTTATTTCCATTAAAGGTCTGTTATGAGCTGTCCTTTTTTCGCATGTCCAGGTATGTCTCTTATTTCCATTAAAGGTCTGTTATAAGTCTTATTTAAAGGATCAATTGGGTCTTGTATTGGTATGAATAAAGAAAGTCTATTTCCCTCAAACCCTAAAAGAGATCTTGGAAGCTCTCTCTCGAGCACGCCCTCTTAGGCAGTCATGGCCAAGGCTCCGTAGTATGTCCTCTGTTAACCCAAATCTCGCGATAACTTGGGAGAGCATCAGGCAAGCAAGGGCACTTACCAGGCGATCATTTCCGGAGTTCGCGGGATCTTCAGGCAGATGTTTTAGATGCCCGCGAACATTGTCTGGTCCGTAGCAGTATTCAGTGCGGGCACTCTTCAGACTTCCCCGAGGGGTGCATCTGGCAGGCGGTCTCTCGCAAAGAAGCTTCATGGATCCGACCCAAAGGTCGCGGCAGGCACTTCTCCTGCACCCCGCACGGACTCTCCTTTTCGAAATCGACCTCGGTGGTACCGCGCGGTCTATTCTCTCAACCCCCGCCGCCCGACTCTTTCTGTACCTCGGGCGGCTGCGTATTTAATGTCGTAGTTAATGAGGCGTTAAAAGCCCGTCGGTTCATGAATCGTTCGAGCCGCCTACCCTCAAGTATAAATATGGACCAGGGGGGCTTGGATGAGACACGTAGTTTTAGCCCAGAACTAGTCTAGTTGTTGGTGCGGACACTAAGTCTAGTCAAGTTTTCTCTCTTATTCCCCCTTGTATTCGCTCATACTCTTTTGTAATCCTTTTGCAGTTAATCAAGAGGCCCGTCACAAGGAAGGCCTTCGCCGCGGCGGGTCAATTCCGGTGTTCGCTGCTGTCAGCAACATTTGCTTTTCACGCTCTTTTACTCGCTTTAACCATCCGCAAGGCTAGTAACCGATCACTTGCGGACCACTTTTTCCTCTGTCGACCACTCTACTCAGGGATAGCGCGCGAAGAGTTGGTGACATTTTTGGTTCCAACAGAATTTGGTGCGGTGAGTGTGGACCAAGTGATTGGTGAAATCGCCCTTGCCGTCAAAGAATAACGGGAGTACTCTCCCCCGCGACCTTCAGATACTTTTCCATCCGTCGAGCCTCATGGCGGGCGGACAATCGCCAGACCGTGAGCAACCGACTGTTATTCGAGCTTCTGCTCGGCTTGGTTAATCGACTGGTCGCCCAGGGAGAGCAGCGGGCACAGGGTGCCGAACATCCGGGAGAGACCGCAACCCCCTCTCGTTTACCACCTCCACCGTTGGGGAATCCGCCTCAGCTCCAACTGCAAGAGGAGAGGGCCTGCGCCCGCCGTCAGCATTTTCGAGAAGCCGCCTGGGATCATCTTGGAAGGGTCTTGAACTTCAAGGATCAGGAACCAGTGATGGGGTTGGAGGTTTATTCGCCATTTGTTCCAGGAATCGCTGGGGAAACGGCCCCCAACGGCTTTAGGGAGCCACGACTACCTTGCTTCTCCGGGAAGGAGGATTTCGCTTCCCACTTACAGGCATTCGATGTCACAGAGTCTTTGCAGCCGCTCTTCGAGGGTCTTCGTTCCAAATTACTTTCTACCACCTTCGATGGGAAGACGAGAGAGTGGTTCTACAACCTCCCTCCACGTTCGATCACTTATTTCAGAGAATTGAGAACAAATTTTTTACAAAGGTTCGCCACCTCCAAACGGCGAAGAGGGGATGTCGACGCTCTATTTCAGATTCGACAAGGACCAAGGGAGACCCTCAGGGAGTATGGTGATCACTTCCAGAGTCTGATCATGGAAGTTCCAAATGTGGACCCACAAGTTTACAAAGTAGCCTTTACTAATGGCCTCCGGCCCAGACTGTTCAAGTTCATGATCAACAAGAAGTCTAAGATATACGTAGAGTTGATCGTGAGGGCAAATCAGTTCATTGAGAGTGAGTTCAATAATGTGGAATTCATCGCGGGACTATCTGATCTAGGGGCAAGCGCCTGTTTAGTTCTTCCAACCGACCTCCAACACTTCCTCAAAAAAGTAATTTTATCTGCCAGGAGCATCGATCCCCCAACTCGCATGGGCAAAATTTTCATCGTCGAGACCCTCGGGTCTTTTAGCAGATGAGGCCAGGACACCACCAGTCGCAGCAAGAAGGCAGTGATAACCCATCATTGCCGTTAGGAGCGTCCCTAGAGTAGTGGGGCGAGGCACAAGAGTATACCGGCATAGGAGTACCACTGGAAGAGGTTGCGGAGATCCTCCAGCAACAGCCGGATTTTCGGCCCTGAGGCCCTTTAAAGGAGGGTTCGAAAGTAGGAACCCAAACCTCTATTGCAAGTTCCACCGAGGTGGGACATGATACTGAGAATTGTCGACTCCTCCGCGATGTTGTGAAGAAGCTGCTTAGGGAAGGCAAGCTGGAACACCTGCTTGCAAAAAGGCAGGCGTAGAAGGCCAAGGAGGCCTCGTCCTGGAAAGATAAAGAGAAGATTGGGGAGGGGCCGAGTGCCCCGAGGTGCAACATGATCGAGCAAGGAGGAAATACAGAGGAAGAGTGTGTAGAGGTAGAAGGGGTCGGCCCGCTATGGTGTATCAATTACATACACGACGGGGCAGGAGTGGAGTCCTCCTGCAAGGGGAGTCTGAGGCTTCTGAAGGGGAGAGAAGTAGCCTCAGCGTCGCTGGCGCCGCATCCTCGCGGGATGGTAACATTCAACAAGAGGATCTGCCCCGGGTCCATTAACCCCTTTCACGGCCGTTTTGGGAGATTATACCGTGGTCCGAATCCTGGTAGACATGCGCAGTTCAGTCAATGTCCTATTTAAGCCTGCATATGAGGTAATGAAGAAGAGCGGACCGCTGAAAGCCTGCGATGACCCGCTCTATGGCTTCGCAGGAGAGAAAAAAGAATTCGAGGGGAGCGTATACCTAGCCGTCATCCTATGCGGGATAGCCCGACAGGAATCCTTCTTGGTCATTGATGCGCCCAACAGCTACAATGCAATCTTCAGGAGGCCCCTCTTGGACGACTTCCAATCCATTGCGTCAACCTACCATCAGGTCCTAAAGTTCCCGCTAGGAGGAAAGCAATTCAGGGTCAAGAGCGACCCAAAGACGGCTTGAGAGTGCTACATCCGATCGGTGAGCACGGTGGAGGAGTATGTACCGCCTCGAGTCGGGGACCTCCAGCCTGCAAACGCGGTTGAGGAATACGTCCCACTTCCTGTTGGGGACGTTCAATTTACAGGCGCAATGGAGGAGTACGTTCCACTTCCAGCCAAAGACACCTGGCTTATATATGCAACGAAGGAGTACGTTCCGCCTCCAGTGGAGGACGACAGACAGGTCAATTCGTCCTTCTAGCATTTGGCAGGGCAAGCCGAAACACTCACGGTGTCATCTTTCCCTTACGCTCTTCCTTTTTCCTACTTTTATTTCAAAGACTTTTGCGTGATTGCTCATCTGAAAGGCCTAACATCTCCTTGAGTGTTTAGGACAGGCAGGATATCTGCTCACCAGAGGTACCTGACCTTTGAGGTAAATCAAAAACAGATCCAGGATTGACATCCATGTGTGGTTACCGGTGCCTTCTTGGACCCCTTCGGACTTATCCGGACGTCTCAAACCCGGGCCTCCGACCCTCCTGCCAGTGTGAGTCGCTTCCCCCACCATAAGACCACAATAATTGTGCTCGTTGTAGATACTCCTGAGCGGCATATGTGGCAGGTCCGGATGTGTTGACTAACCACATATTGAGGACAAGCGCAGAACAACAGGTGCTTTATTCTCCTTCGACATCATTCGACGTTGTTTGCGGACGAGAACCCTGTGGATGCCCTATGCCCGATTGGAATCCTTAACCTCTAACAATCGGACCCCCTGGAGTAGTGGACCACTCCTCAATAGGAGCAACAGAGGTCCCTCACGTCTCCTTAGGCAAGTGTTCGCTCGACAATTCGCAACACTTCACCAAGATCTACCCAGTAAGAGTTCGCTCGACAATTCACAACGCTTCGACGCTTGTGCGACAATTCTCAGTAACTGATCAGGAATTATTTGGTAAAAGACCGCACGCTCCGCCTTAACTGTCGAACCGGGCATTCGGTGCTAAGGCCCCGTGGATCTTCTAATCTTAATAGGTGGGCACTCGACTGAGGCCGCCTAGATCTTCTAATCTTAATAGGGGGGCATTCAAGTGAGGTCGTCTGGGTCTTTTAATCCTGATACTGATAGGCGAGCACTCGAAACAAGGCCGCCCAGGATTTCTAATGGGCAGGCTTTTAAAACGAGATCGCCTAGGTTTTCTAATCTTAATAGGTGGACGCTAAGAATATGGACGTTTCCTATTAACGAGCATTATCCATCAGGAGAGAATTGAAACAATAATAATAAAGAACCAAGTACTAGTATTCTCACACAGTTACATAATGTTTTTTAACATCCGTTACAGAGACTGATGTGCAAAGAAGTACGGCGGCGAATACCATGCCGGAGTGTCCGCTTGGACCATGGTTAGTACTGCGAAGAATCCTCCCCCAAGCTCGGAGACACCGCGTTTGGGTGACCTGCGAAGAGTGTCTCATAATCGACATCGGCATACTCCGGCTTCAAGGCGCCGTTCTCCTTCAGGAGACGAATCGTCGTCTCCACCGAACGCCTACTAAGCCGGCCCAATGCCCGTCGGAACCTTGGTTCGTATACCGACCTCTTCTCCTGTAATAGCACCATAGTTGTCAAGGCGTGCGCCTGAGGCGCCGGGCGCACCAGGCGCACCCGCCGCGCCTCAGCACAGCTGAGGCAGGCGATGTGCCCCCGGCGCGCCAGGCGCGCGCCTTATAGGCTCCCAGGCGCGCTCGGGCCAAAGGCGCGCCCGGGCCTTTCAAGGTTTTTTAAAAAAATTGATATGGGCAAAAACATGATCTTAGACGCACCTGAGCCACCCCTAGGCGGACACCCAATTCGCAGAAATTCAATCGGGCGCCCAATCGCCGAAATTGAGCGAATTTCGCCGAAATTGAGCGAATCGGGCTACCAATTCGCCGGCGAATCCTACCAATTCGCCGAAAATCAGCGAATCGGGCTACCAATTCGCCGAAAATCAGCGAATCGGGCTACCAATTCAATTCGCTCAATTTCAGCGAATTGGGCGCCCAATTCGCACAATTTCTTTTTTCTCTCATTTTTACGCCTCACGTGCCTCAGGCGCGTGCCTGCGCCTAGAGCCTTGCGCGTAGGCTCCAGAGGCCCTTTGCGCCTTGCGCCTTTAATAACTTAGAATAGCACGAGTTCGCGGGAGGATGAGTCTTGTCGTACAGGTAAGGGAAAGTAATGTTTATGGTCAACATTTACCTTCAACTTCTCTCGCAGGCGGGCATTAGTTTCAATGCATCATCGAGAAGGCTCCAGGCCGCGCTGTTGTAGGAGAGAGCCCGCAGGTTTGCCGCGGCGGCCCTCGAAGATAAGTCTGCTGCAGGGACGGTTTTATATTCCTGCGGTCGGCAGAACCGCAGGTTGCCCCCGCGACCGCCAGTGCATGACGGTGAACTCGCGCGGTTTCCCTCCAAGAGAGAAGTTGGGTGGTGATTTTGACGAACTCAGGACCCTGGTTGACCGGCGGGACGATTGATTCAAAGTGCGGACTCTGTTCTAGAGGCGTGAGACCGGATGTGCTGGCAACCGCTTCGGGGGAGGGGGGCTGCGTCTCGGAGGCCAGCCTAATATCGCTTGACAGAGTTTATGGTTTGGAGGCCGGCACCATCAGAACAACTGTAACAATACAAAGGCTGCAGTCCAGGTACGCGCTCGTATTTAAAAATTCTTGAAAGACTTACATTCTTCTATAGGTGCGCGCTCTACTCCCTTCACCCGTCGGGTACAGTATCGTGTGTCCAAGTTCTCCTTTTCCAAGTAGCGGGTGATTCACATGTTAGCATCAAAAAGGGCAGGAGGATAGAAGACCTCTTCAGCTCGAAGGGCGGGCATGACGTTGAACTTGCCCAGGTCGCCTTTAAAGAAGGCAAAGCATGATTGCCAGCCCACAGGCATGCCCGTCGCTTGCAGGATTCATATTTTGTCGAAGCTGAAGTGCAGCTGACCGCATTTGATAACTCACGTGCGGAATAGGGAACGGAACAACTCCAGGGAGAAGGATATCCGCTGCAATCTCAAGTAAGTCACAAAGGACATTATGATCACAACAAAGTTCGGCGATAGCTGGGCTGGAACGATCCCAAAATAATTTATTATTTCCTCCGCCTCGGGGAAGACGGGGAGGATCCATCCCGCCTCAAAGTGATTGAGGGGAATCACAAGTTCGGTCGCGAACACTGAGTTCACCTTCTTGTCTCTCGTTGGGGCGCGCGCGGATAGTCCCCGGACTAGTGGAAATTTCGATAGAAAGACCGCCAAGCTCGCTGATCTAATGTCGGGAGAGGCGGGTTATTTTCAGAAAACAATCGCTCACAGAGATTTGGGAGGAGCTGGAGCTCGCGCCATTTTAGGAAGATGACTCAAATTTTTAGAATAAAGAACAACTTGGTGGGGTCCTCTATTTATAGTCCTAACGAGAGGGGTAAAACGACGCCAGCAGGCGTTTCGTCAAGAGGTGTTCGCTCGCGGGCTCGCTTTCGGAAACTCTCCGGCCGCGCGATCACACATTGTTCGATGGTGATTTGTAAGTGTTATTCACAACGAGCAAGGGGACCCCAAGAAGTAAGTAAAGTAAGTTTGTTATTATCATAATGCTAACAGTTACAGGAGAAAGGAAAAAATAAAGAAATATGGTGGAGCGCGGTCATTACCGCTCGTCCGGATGATCGATCCTCTCCCTCAGCTTGGTGAACTTTGCCTCCAGTCGGGCGATCCGCGCTTGAATCCACATCAAGATGTCCTGCATGACGCATAAGGTCTCCGCGAGCACATCTTCCTCACGAAAAGGCACTGCGCGGGTGAGTAAAAAGTAAATTTCCGGTCACATAAATATTATAATATGATTTGCAGGGACGTACCCCTCGTCGTGGGCGAAGGCTCCTCGGTTTCAGAATCCTCGTCTCCAAAGACGTTGACCGTGGTGGCCCAAGCGTTCGCGGGTGGGGCGATTGATCGCTGCCTCCGGAGGAGCCAAAAACTTGGAAGTCAATTCGCGGTGGGACTAACGACCGCGGGGAGCCAAAGACGGGGCGCTTGGCCATCTCAGGGTCTGTGCGCTTGAGATAAGCCCTCTGCAGAAGCTCCCTGCGCCTACGCGTGGCCTGCAGCTGTGCATGGGTCTGCGCCTGTTCACCGGGACTCGCCCCCACCACAGGGGGGATGATGGCAGATTCGCGAGCATTCAGATGATGTGTAAGAACGTCCTCACGACCTCGCATCGGTCAACTCCCCGCCGAGCCCTGTTGATGTAAACCAAGATGGGGGTGTAGTTTTGAACGACAAAATAATTGCGACCTATTAAAAATAATTGTGGCGCGAGAGCATTTCGCGGACTATTTTTGAACGAATAAAACGACCTAAGCATTGCTCGCGAACGCAAGGCTACCGCACGTGCATGATAACACCACAAATACTAGATTCACAGGCATATCAAATAAGTGGGTGACAACACGAATATGAAAATGACGGTAATGAGGAGATTAAGAAAACTAGGACAAGCTCTTTTAATTACCTATTCGTTTAAATACTTCGAGCATGAAAATATTCTAAGTTTGCGAGCAAAAGATGGAGAGGTAGTAGCTGCAGGTGGCCGGAGGTGCTGCAGGAGTTGAGCTCTGGAAGGTGGTTGACGGTGCTGGAGCAGAGAGAGTCCGTCGAGAACGGGGGCAAACACTGGAGGCTGGCTAGAGCAGCCGGCGGTCGGTGCAGAAGGGTTCGCCGGAGCCCTGGAGAGGTCCAGGAGTGCTCGATGGCGGCCGACGGGGATCCCAAGAAACTTTGAATGGCTGGCTCAACCGGACGGGGAGGACGACTTGTAAACCCGTCAGGGTTGTCGACGGAAGAAGCGGGAGCTGTCGTCGACATCCAACAGGGATTCCGGCGTCGGCGCGTAGCTGGTGAGAAAGGGAATGGCGGCGTCGGGCTTCCGTCGAGCAGGAACTTTCGGGACTCTCACGGGCTTCAGGGGCGGCGCTGGGAGAAGAACCGAACAAACCAAAAAATAAGTCGTTCAGTTCAATTCCAGTCGGGTTCTTTAGGTGGAAGGGGGGGGGGGGTATAACAGGGATTAGGGTTTGGATTTATAAGGCTATTGGCAGCCACAATAATAAGTAATAACATAGGAATTTAGGGTTGACTTTGGCTAAGTAAATGAGAATTTCAAAGTGGGGAGGACTATCAACATAGGGGACGCTACAAAAATAATGTAGCTAATTAAATTTGCTTGCCCTAATTAATCTACCTCTTAAATTATCAGACCAATGCATTTATGGTCTTGTTGGTCGGTCACACCAACGAGGCAAACAAAATTTGCGCGAACAACGTGCGCGATACAAAATACACACAACCGCTAATAACAAGCGTATTATAACTCAACGACACGTATCAACTCAAAATTGCGCAAAAACATGCGCTACAGACATAACAAAAAGGACAAAAAAAATAAATAAAAGGATGCACCGCGGGTTTCATCAATTCTCCCGGGGTTGAAAGAGCTCGACCCCGTCGAGATTCGATGTAACCTGCAAGTAGAAAGTCCAAAAGTCGATTGGAGAAAATGTTGCATGACTGTCCTGCTGTCGTCGTCGCTGTGACCCCAAATCTGGAAGTAGCCTCTCATCCCAAAAAGCTCGCAATCCATTAGACAAAATTTCATGTCAAATATTTAAATAAACAATAACTATTAGAGCTTTCCAAAGATGATATAGGTGTGTGGGGTAAACAGGAGGCAGGAAGAGAAATGGAAAACAAGTGGAGATAACCCATGGAATCAGTAACTCACGACGCAACATACTCTCGCGCGATAGACACCTACGAACGTATACTAAACTAGGATCGACTATCGCTTTGATTTCACCCGATTAAGTGTCGCTCGTGTCACAAAATTTTAAGAAGATCCAAATTTTACAGTGTAAAATTTTCCATAAAAAACCTTTGAAGCGGGTGCCCCGATGAGAAGTAAAAAATTTAAGTATCGTCTTGACTCCCTCAATACGAGTAAACCTAGAAGTTTCAGACCTCGAACGATAGACGATAGTGAGGTGGTGGTATATCATGCTCGTCTACAACTAAAGAGAAGTGATGTGGACTAAATGCGTGCTCGTCGAATACAGAGTCGGTGAAAGGTGGTGCCTCGAGGGCCACAGGAGCGGGGCCACCAAGCACAATGTTTGTGGGCTCAAGGGTTTGTGGCGGTAGTATGCTAAGAAGGTCAAGACATATGACGAACGAGTCTATGCCACCCAAGATGAGGGCCTCATCACTAACCAACCCCTCTGGGAGAAGAGAGAGCGATGAAGTGTCATCCGAGGTGAGTGAAACAAGTAAGTACTCCCTGGAGCGGGGCCTCAAAAAAAAAACTCGGCAACTAAAGGATGTGATGCAGTGTGAGGAAGAAGACTATCAAGTTTATCCACAACTTCAGTAAGAGTGATAAAAGGAGGAGGAAGCTCTTCTTCCTGGAGCAGGGGCTCGGGAAGAAACTCCTCGATGGAAGGGAGTGATATGGTGGAGACCCGACTTCAACCAAAGCGATAAAAATAAGAGGAAGCTTTTCTTCCTTGAGCAGGGGCTCGGGAAGAATCTCGTTGACTGAAGTGTGTGTCGCGGTGGGAGTGGGTCGGACCAAGGTGCTCGTCGTGAAATTAATGAGATGTGGAGGACTATCGAAACACCTAACCTCGGGTTCCACTATGTGATATGAAGTGTGGAGGTATGCAGGAACAACATAATGCGTGCGCGTTGTCGTCTCTAGGTTGTGAACAGAGGTGCACAACACACTCAGATTCTGCTTGTGTTCGGCAGTGACGAACTCAACGGCTTTCTGCAAAGCTTTAATACGCCCATTTAAATCATCCATTTTTTTAAAACGAAAATTTCTACAACTTAAAATTTAAAAACGACCAACGCTCGACTATCCCATGATAGAAGTGAGATATCCCAGCAGCCACACTAAACTGATGTAAACCAAGGTGAGGGTGTAATTTTGAACGACAAAATAGTTGCGACCTATTAAAAATAATTATGGCGCAAAAGCACTTCATGGGCTATTTTTGAACGAATAAAATGACCTAAGCATCGCTCGCGAACGCAAGGCTACCGCACGTGCATGATAACGTCACAAATACTAGATCCACATGCATAACAAATAAGTGGGTGGCAACACGAATATGAAAATGACGGTAATGAGGAGATTAAGAAAACTAGGGCAAGCTCTTTTAATTACCTATTCGTTTAAATACTTCGAGCATGAAAATAGTCTAAGTTTGCGAGCAAACTATGGAGAGGTATACCCAAGGGGGAGAGGCGGGCTGGCGAGACTCATGGACTGTGAAGGAATAAGGGTGTAGATCACGTCCTGCGCACCGGAGGGGATGCCGAGAGGGTGAGGTGGAGACCCTAGTTGCAGGTGGCCGGAGGTGCTGCAGGAGTGGAGCTTTGGAAGGTGGTTGATGCTGTTGGAGCAGAGAGGCCGTCGAGAAGGGGGGCAAACACTGGAGGCTGGCTGGAGCAGCCGACGGTCGGTGCAGAAGGGTTCGCCGGAGGCCAGGAGAGGTTCATGAGTGCTCGACAGTGGCCGGCGGGAATCCCAGGAAACTTCGAAGGGCTGGCGCAACCGGACGGGGAGGACGGCTTGTAAACCCGTCGGGGTTGTCGACGGAAGAAGCAGGAGCTGTCGTCGGCATCCAACCATGATTCCGGCATCGGCGACGTAGCTGGTGAGGAAGGGAATGGCGGCGTCGGGCTTCCGTCGAGCAGAAACTGTCGGGACTCTCACGGGCTTCAGGGGCGGCGCTGGGAGAAGAACCGAACAAACGAAAAAATAGGTCGTTCAGTTCTTTAGGTGGAATGGGGGGGGGAGGTATAGGAGGGATTAGGGTTTGGATTTCTAAGACTATTGACAGCCATAATAATAAGTAATAACATGGGAATTTATGGTTGCCGTTTGGCTAAGTAAATGGGAATTTCAAAGTGGGGAGGGCTATCAGCATAGGGGACGCTACAAAAATAAAATAGCTAATTAAATTTGTTTGCCCTAATTAACCTATCTCCTAAATTACCGGACCAATGCATTTAGGGTCTTGTTGGCCGGTCACACTAAAGAGCCAAACAAAATTTATGCGAACAACGTGCGCGATACAGAAATACACAAGCGCTAATAACATGCGCATTACAACTCAACGACACGTGGCAACTCAAAATTTCGCAAAAGATGCGCTACAGACATAACAACAAGAACAATAAAACTAATTAAAAGGATGCGCCGCGGGTTGCATCACCTGTCCATAGGCGACCCCTGCCAGTGTCGCCCGTTTCGACCGCGGTTCGCCATCAGGTATGGTACTTGATGCTTATTTATCCTCTGTCGGTATCCTAGGGCCTCCTCATCCAATTGCTCCATCCAAAGATGGGCCTTCGCCATGGCACCCTCTCGGCTCCTGTCGGCCTCTTCAAATGTCGCGCGGGAAATCATTCCCTTGGATACGTCGAACGCCAAGCTGGAAGTCTCTGACGCGTCCCCGGTGGCACTCATTTCTGCATGCATCAACAGGGACGGAGCTTTCGTCGACACCTCTTCCCCGACAACATTTCGGATGACGGGCCCTCTCGTTGGGTCTATCACCACTCAGAGATTTTCCTCAGGCACATCGGTCTTCGTGGAGGATCTCTTGGTGGATGCAAGCATTCTAACAAGGCGGGCTTTGTAGATCACTGCTTTTCGCAGGTTTCCTTGCGGACCTGCTTCCTTCGGCTAGTTTTTCAGCAGGAGATCGTGTCGAGGAGTTTTTTGCTTAGTTATCAAGGCACGCGCCTGAGGCACCAGGCGCAGCCCGCCGCGCCTCAGCACGGCTGAGGCGGGCGATGTGCCCCAGACGCGCCCAGGCGCGCCCTAGGCGCGCGCGCGCCTTACAGGCTCCCATGCGCGCCAAAGGCGCGCCCGAGCCTTTCAAGGTATTGTTTTTTTTAAAAAATTTGATATGGGCAAAAAATGATCTTAGACGCACCCGAGGCACCACTAGGCACCCATAAAATCACTTGGGCGCCCAATTTGCTTAATTTCAGCGAATTAGGCACCCAATTCGCTCAATTTTCTTTTTCCCCCATTTTTGCGCCTCACGTGCCTCAGGCGCGCGCCTGCGCCTAAGCTCCAGGGCCCTTTGCGCCTCGGTGCGCCTTGCACCTTTGATAACTTAGAATTTTTGGCTAGCTCGTTGGCCCTCGCCATCAGCTTTTCCAGGACATCCTGGTTCATACCGATCATTTTCACTGAACGAACGAAGTCAAAAATAAAGTGGAAAGTGGCTAAGAGGCGTGGGTCATCCTGCGCTATTTATAAGTCTGGGGCAGCGCGGGATGCGAGTCGCAACCTTTGTGGTTACCAGTTTACTTTTCGGAGCCCGCGCGGTCAGCCAAAAAAGTGTCGGGATTATGTTAACCCAAATCCTGCAAAAGTTGTGGAGAGCATCTGGCAAGCAAGGTCACTTACCGGACGATCATTTCCGGAGTTCACGGGGTCTTCGGGCGGACGTTTGGATGTCCGCGGACATTGTCCGGTCCGTAGAAATATTCGGCGCGAGCACACTTCAGGCCACCCCGGGGGGTGCATTTGGCAGGCAGTCTCTCACAAAGAAGCTTCATGGATCCGGCCCAAAGGTCGCGGCGGGCACATCTCCTGAGCCTGCATGGACTCGCCTCTTCAACATCGAACTAGGTGGTACCGCGCGGTTACGTGCGGTCTCATCTCAACCCCTGTCGCCCGACTATTCGTGTACTTCGGGCGGCTGCGCATTTAATGTCGTAGTTAATGAGGCATTAAAAGCCCTTCGGTTCGTGAATCGTCCGAGCCGTCTATCTTCGAGTATAAATAGAGACCAGGGGGGCTTGAATGGGACACACAGACTTAGCCCGGAACTCGCCTGGTTGCCGGTGCGGACATTAAGTCTAGTCAAGTTTTCTCTCTTATTCCGCCTTGTACTCGCTCACACTCTCTTATAATCCTTTTGCAGTTAATCAAGAGTCCCGTCGCAAAGAAGGCATTCGTCGCGGCGGGTCAAATCTGGTGTTCGCCGCTGCCGGCGGTGTGAGGACCCAATTCAAATATCACAAGAATTATGTATCTAAGCTTATTTCAAGTTGTTCGCCCAGGGTGGAGTAAGGAGAGTGAGTACAAAATAAAACACAATAAAAATTTAATCTCATACCTTGGTTCGTTCGGTTCGATTCTTTATCGTTCTTCTTTGATAAACTAAATTTTTCTTTTCGCACACAGGTTCACCTCAATTATCTAAACAAAATGACGACAGACTTAGTCATAAAAATATGATTAAGTGAGAAGCATACCTCTTTAATTGTTGAACAGACATATAATAAACATCATTAGCAATACGTATTTCATTTTTGGTTATATAAAAGTGCAATAAGAAAGTGTTTATGCAACATTCTTCTTGTTATATTCAATGTATTCCTTAGTACTGAGGTTCTTCAAGAACGTTTTGTTTTTATATCCATGTTCGTTCTTTAGTCATATTCTTTTCATTCGTTTTCGCATTCAGTCTATCAATAACTTATTCAACTCATTCAGTCAACCATTTCTCATCAACAAAAATCTTCAATAAACATGTTAATCCCCTTCCAAGCAAAAAGTAATCCATTTTAACTAGATCCCTAATATATACCTAGATCCCTAATTTATGTTACAAAATGAAAAAAAGGAAAGGAAATCCAATTTAACTATAGTCGGTTAACCCATCTCAAGAAATCCATTTTCAAGTTAATATCAGAAATAAGAGGAGAACTCACCGTGGAGGGGAAGAAGAAGGAAGCACACAATCAATCTCACGAACGGCCTCACAAGTCACAACATCAGCGCCGGTCTCAGGTAAGGCTCCTGGATTGAAATCGAAGAAAAGGAGAGGAGGAGGTGCAGAGTAAGTGTTGTTGTCGTTGATGCTACCTGGAGGAGGAGATGGGTTCTCTCGCTGAACCCTAGAGGAAATAGAGAAGGGAAAAAAGTGCGCCTCTTAATCACGAAAGGCAAGAGCTACATGCTTATTATCCCAAATGCTCAGCGGCGTGATTGTGGGGAAGTCGACACATGGTTATATGAATTGGCCGACATTGATTTTCTTTATTTCTTTGTTGAACCGGCCAAATGGACACCGCCTCACCTAATTAGGTGTAAATGTTTGCTTGAATATAATCCCAAATGTACTAGTCACACACCAAATAAACTATTCACACACCAAATTCCTAATTTGATTATTCACTCTTTAAATATCATTGGAGTACACCAAATTGTATTGTCATAACACTAAATTGATTTTCAAAAATATTTATCACATCAATATACTTGTGTAACTTTGTGTTGCGATTTGGGTTGTTACAAACTCTTCCCCTCTTACAGGAATTTTCGCCCTAAAAAATATGACACTATTTCCGATCTAACATGACTTCGCAACTATATTGACTCACCGATATTGTACTCTTTTAGACGTTGATTTGAAGATATCACATCTCATTACAATTCTTGCATCATATTCCATATACATAAAATATATGACCAAGTCATTACAGTCTAATTTTTATCTTTTCTCTTTTGTAACACCTCCTTTAGAACTACCTACTATATAAAGGATATGGCCAAAATCCAAAATACAACATATAGAATGAAAGTGGAATTACAATCCTTAGTCCATCTTTTCAATTTATTCCAATTCGTTTGTTCGCTCTTTCTTTTCCCTTAACATCATATTCAATCTTGTCTATTTATCATCATCTTCATCTTATCAATCACTACCTCGCTTATTCTCTACATCAATCTTAGTTTTAATTATAATTTACTTTAACATACATCAAAACAATTTAGATGTCAGGGCGATTGATATGTGTGTGACACCTTCAATATCAATTTCTTTATGACAATTCTATGCATCAAGTTTTTTATCTTATCTATCTCTAATTCATCTCACTTCATATTCCTCTATAATTAATTTGACTTTTTATCTGTTATTGAACTCTGTATGCAAATGACATTTTACTTTTCTTGAACTTCTTCTCTAACTCTTCTACTTAATTTGACTTGGACGTGTTTTGTATAACTAGACTTCTATGTGCGATCCTCGCAAATTCATATCATGTGTAATTATTCAGTAGTCAGTACTCACTGCAGTTGAACTTCTTGAAAACCTTGTTTTGATACCACTTTGTGAGGACCAAATTCAGTACCCACAAGAATTCTGTATCTAAGCTTATTTCAAATTGTTTGCTCAGGTGAAGTAAGGAGAGTGAGTACAAAATAAAACACACAATAAAAATTTAAACGCATACCTTGGTTCGTTAGGTTGCGATTCTATATCGTTCTTCCTTGATCAACTAAATTTTTCTTTTCGCACACAGGTTCACCTCAGTTACCTAAACAAAATGACGACGAGCTTAGTCATAAAAATATGACTAAGTGAGAAACATACCTCTTTAACTGCTGAACAGACAGATAATAAACATCATTAGCAATACGTATTTCATTTTTGGTTATATAAAAGTGCAATAAGAAAGTGTTTATGCAACATTCTTCTTGTTATATTCAATGTATTTCTTAGTTCTGAGGTTCTTCAAGAACGTTTTGTTTTTATATTCATGTTCGTTCTTTAGTCATATTCTTTTCATTCGTTCTTGCATTCATTTTATCGATGACTTATTCAACTCATTCAGTCAACCATTTCTCATCAACAAAAATCTTCAATGAACATGTTAATCCCCTTCCAAACAACTTACTTATATATACCTAGATCCCTAATTTATGTTCAGAAAAATGAAAAAAAAGGAAAGGAAATCCAATTTAACTATAGCTGGTTAACCCATCTCAAGAAATCCATTTTCAAGTCACTATCAGAAATCAAAATAAGATAAGAGGAGAACCCACCGTGGAGGGGAAGAAGAAGGAAGCACACAATCGATCTCACGAACGGCCTCACAGCATCAGCGCCGGTCTCAGGTAAGGCTCCTGGATTGAAATCGAAGAAAAGGAGAGGAGGAGGGGAGGAGTAAGCGTTGTTGTCGTCGATGCTACCTGGAGGAGGAGACGGGTTCTCTCGCCGAACCCTAAAGGAAACAGAGAAGGGAAAAAGTGTGGCTCTTAATCACAGAAGGCGAGAGCTACGGGCTTATTATCCCAAATGCTCAGCGGCGTGATTGCGGGGAAGTCAACACATGATTATACGAATCGGCTGACAACGATTTTCTTTATTTCTTTGTTGAACTGGCCAAATGGCCACCGCCTCACCTAATTAGGTGTAAATGTTTGCTTGAATATAACCCCAAATGTACTAGTCGCACACCATATAAACTATTCGCACACCAAATTCCTAATTTGATTATTCACTCTTTAAATAATATTGGTGTACACCAAATTGTCTTGTCATAGCACTAAATCGATTTTCAAAAATATTTATCACATCGATATACTTGGGTAACTTTGTGTTGCGATTTGGGTTGTTACAAGCGACATCTCCTTTTCACGCTCTTTTACTCGCTTTAACCATCCGCGGGGCTAATAACCGATCGCTTGCGGACCTCTCTTTCCTCTGCCAACCACCCTACCCAAGGATAGCGCACGGAGAGTTGGTGAAATTTTTGGTTCCAACATCCACCGCCGTCATCTCCACCTCCGGCTACTCCTCCGGCAACATCCTAGTAGGCCCTTAACAATACCCTGGATAGGTTTTCAAAAAAAAATATTTGGGATTATTAAAGTCTCGTCTAGAAGCTATGCCCAACATCTGATGCAGAGTGGATGAAGAAGTGAAGAAGTTAAAGATATCTTCCAAAGATACAATCTATCTGGATATGAAAGTTAAAATTTTTGGAACGTGTAGAAAAAGCTCAAAATCTTGTATGTATTGCTTGAGTATGTAAATACAAGGAGAGAATACAAATATATAGGAGGAAGATAGAGAGAATAAATCATATACAAGATGTGAGATTAAAGAGAAGAGAGCAATAATGGGCCAAATACATGAGTTATTCTAACACTCCCCCGCAAGCTGGAGCGTACAAATCGTATGCACCAAGCTTGGACAAGCATTGATAGAAGAGTGCCTTGGGAAGAGCCTTTGTGAGGACATCCGCAACTTGTTCTGTCCCTGGGACATGCTTTAGATCGAGCTTCTTCATTTGAACTTTTTCTCGAATGAAGTGACAATCGACTTCAATGTGTTTCGTTCTTTCGTAGAAGACTGAGTTCTTGGCGATATGTATAGCCGTTTGGCTGTCACAAAGAAGAAGAGCCGGAGACAGTAATTTTACACCCAGATCAGTGAGAAGACTCTCAAGCCACGTCAGTTCCGATACAACAGATGTCATTGCCCGGTATTCTGCCTCAGCTGATGATCGAGCAACGACCGCTTGCTTCTTGCTTCGCCATGTAACCAAATGTCCTCCAAAGTATGTGCAAAAATCACTAGTAGATCGCCGGTCATCAAGAGAACCAGCATAATCAGCATCTGAGTATGCCACCAAAGTTGGAGCAGAAAAAGAGGTCCGGTAAACAAGTCCTTGACCAGAAGCTGTTTTTAGGTACCTGAGAATACGTTCAACAACCTGAAGATGAGATTTTCGAGGAGAGTGCATGTACCGACTGACAAGACCAACAACAAAGGAAATATCTGGTCTGGTAACCGTGAGATAGATCAATTTTCCAACGAGTCGTCGATAATATTCAAGATTCTGGAGAAGTAGATCAGAGTCAGATGCCTGAGCGCACAACTTGTGGTTTACATCCATAGGGGTATCACTTGGCTTACACCCTGAAAGACCAGCATCATGAAAAAGGTCAAAACAATACTTCTGTTGAGATAGAATAAGCCTATCCGATCGTCTGACAACCTCAAGACCCAAAAAATATCGTAGAGGTCCCAGGTCCTTTGTCTGAAAGACCGAGTTTAGATGTACTTCGACGAAATATATCCCTTGTGAGTCATCTCCTGTAATGATGATGTCGTCAACGTATACTAACAGAAGGACCGTCCCTGTTGGTCGGTGACGAGTAAACAGCGAGAAGTCGGCCGAGCTGCGAATAAAACCGATATCATGAAGGATCTTACTGAATTTTTCAAACCAGGCCCGTGGAGATTGTTTGAGACCATACAGAGCCTTTAGGAGGCGGCAGACCTGAGACTCCCCCGTGGTCTCAAACCCGGGTGGTTGTTGCATGTAGACCGTCTCCTAGAGATCACCATTTAAGAAGACATTCTTGATATCCAGTTGAAATAGGGTCCATTGGCGATGAACAACGACAGAGATGAGGACGCGAACGGTATTGAGCTTGGCGACCAGAGAGAAAGTTTCCTCATAGTCGAGCCCCTGTTGCTGGGTGAAGCCACAAACCACAAGACGAGCCTTCAGACGGTCAATTGTCCCATCAACAACATGTTTGATGACAAAAACTCACTTGCACCCAACCGGTTTCTGACCAGGAGGAAGGGGTACGACGGTCCATGTCTGGTTAGCCCAGAGAGCAGACATTTCTTCTCCATGGCTGCCCGCCAGCTGGGATGTTGAAGTGCCTCCTGCACAGAGTTAGGAACAACAATCGAAGAGAGAGAAGTAGCAAATGTGTGCAGAAGGGGAGAGAGGCGATGAAGAGAGACGTAGTTGGCCAGAGGATGAGCAGTGGAAGGTGGTACCTGATCAGAAGGACGCGGAGTATCCGTGGTAGAGGTCGGCTGCAGAGGGGCAACGAAACTGGGAGGGCGACGAGTGTAGACACAGATAACGGATGGTTTGGCAGTAGCAGGAGCCGGTGCAAGGGAAACTGGCGAAGGTGGTATAGTAGCGAGAATAACGGGGCATGAGATGGTTGGCGGGAGAGGAGTTAGTGGTAGATCAACGGGTAAAAGAGCAGGAAAAAACGATTGTTCTTCCCGGAAGGTAACGTCAGCAGAAACAGAGATCTTTCGAGTAGCTGGAGAGTAACACACATAGCCCTTCTAGGTGCGGGAATAGCCGACAAAGATGTGTTTAGCCGCCCTGGGATCCAACTTATCCGAGGAGGGCCCCAAATAGTGGACGTAGCAGGTGCTGCCAAAGACACGAGGCGAGAGAGGAAAAGTCGGTGTGGAGGGAAACAATATGCTAAACGGAGTAGCATAATTGAGGACAGAGGAAGGGAGACGGTTGATGAGAAAGCAAACAGTCGAAACCACAAAGTTCCAATACGGCTTGGGAACATGCATTTGAAGCATGATGGAGCGGGTGACATCGAGTAAATGGCGGTTCTTCCTTTCGGCAACACCATTTTGCTGGGGTGTGTAAGCACATAAGGTTTGATGTAGAATCCCGTATTCAAAACACAAAGCGATAAAGTCGTGGCTGGTGTACTTACGAGCATTGTCGGTGCGGAGGATTTTGAGTGTGGTGTGGAATTGTGTACGGGTCTCGAGGACAAATGCTCGAAAAACCCGGGGAAGCTCGGAGCGTTCACGGAGTAAGTATAGCCACGTAGTTCGAGAGTGATCATCAATAAATGTGATAAAATAACGAAAATTAGAGATACTGGGAATCTTAAATGGACCTCATACATCAGAATGTACTAAATCAAATGGAGCAGCGCTCCGAGTACAATGCGAAGGAAAAGAAAAACGCGGTTGATTGCCGAAGATACACGAGTCACACTGAAAAGGAGAAAAAGGGATATCTGGAAGAGCCCGCTGGAGGACCGGCAGAGGGGCATGCCCAAGTCGACGATGCCAAGCAGTGGAAGAGACGGAAGGCAGAATGGTGGGAGATTCATCGAGAAGGTAGAGCCCGTTCCGCAGCTGGCCTTTACCAATGGTAGTACGCATCCGCCGATCCTGTATAACAAAGGAAGCGGAAGTGAATATAACGGAACAATCAATATCACTTGTAAGACGTCCAACAGATAGTAAATTAAATGGTGAACTCGGAACATGAAGAGCCGAGCGAAGGGAGATGAACTGGTTGAGAGAAACATCTGCCGAGCCGGAGACGGGAACCAGCGCCCCATTGGTCACAGTGATAGACTTCGGATAAGGAGAATCCGAGTAGTGGGCAGGCCGTCGCGAAGTAATGTGATGAGTGACACCAGAGTCCACAACCCATCCCCGGCTGGTGGAGAGACAAGCAGTACCTGTGTTGGAGACTGAGGCGACAGAGGCAAATGGTGGGTTGAGTAGGCCCTGGAGATGCTGGAGCTGAAGACGCACTGTCTCAAGATCAGGAGGACTGACGTTAGTAACAACAGAAGTCGTCGGACGAGGAGGATAACTAATTTTCTTGTAGCAGGTCGCCTCAAGATGACCATCTTTCCCACAAAAGGAACACTTTGGCCGACCCCGGCCACCACGACCACGCCCCCGAGAGCCCGAACCCCGCCCCCCCCCCCCCCCCCCCCCCGAGCAGAAGTAGGAGGGGATGGTAGGAGCGAAGGGGCATGCTGAAGAAGAGCCAGGGGAGAAGGAGCAGGAGTATCTGGAGGAGGTGAGACACGGAGAATCATGGAGCATACATCAGAGAAAGATGGTGTGGTGGGAGCAGCCAGGACCTGAGCACGAAGGCTCTGAAGGTGAGATGGAAGACGGGCGATGATGATGGCAATGCAAGCGGCTTCTTTCTGAGCGCGCTGAGCAGCATGATCATTGGTGGGCGGCTGATGCTGGATCCAGGCTTTAGCAAGAGTTTTAGCCCGAGCGACAAACGAGGTCATATCCGAAGCCCCGCCAGTGTCGAGAGCAAAGAGGTCAGTGAGTATGTCGTAGAGATGTTGAAGGCTGTCGCGGCCTGAGTATAAGGAATGCAGCTCATCCCACATAGCCTTGACGGTGTCGTGGTACATATCCATCTGATAAGGCTCACCATCCAACGAATTCAGGATCCAAGTCTGAACGCGACCATCATTGTGGAGCCAATCATCGGTAAGAGTAGACGGAGGTGCCTGAGTAAGGTGAGGCAGAAGACCTTTGGCCTGAAGAACCCGTTGAACTGAGTGCACCTAAGGAATAAAGTTTTTCTTGCCAGAAAGAGAGACAGTAGTGATCCTTAGCTTGTCACGGACTTCAGCAGAGCAAACCGGGCGGTCTGTAGGACAGGCCGGGCGGTCAATAGGCGGGCTGGCCGCCGAGCTAGTGGAGTTACCCGAAGAACCCATGAGGCAGACCGCAGAACCAGACCACCTAGGGAGACTTCCGCGAAAAGAGCAAGAGGTCGCATGACAAGGCCGCAGCGGGAAGGACTGAAGACCGCGACCAAAAAATGCGAAAAATGCACTTGTCTGCACGGTCACGCCGGACACCAGCGATTAGTCAGATCGCGACCAAAATGCGGAGAGAAAGGAGTCTGCACGGTCTAGGTGAACACAGCAGCGGTCAGAGCACAGGAAGCAGTCCGCAGCGGACAGGAGCAGTCCGCAGGAGAGGGGAGCCGCACGACTAGAGCAGAGACTGCCTGGTCAAGATGGGAAAAACAACAGCGGCAGGAGGAGGCTGCGACCAAAGGCGAAGTGCGGCCACAGCGGACTGGGAAAAGAAGGCCGCAACGGACAGAGACAAGCCGCGCGGACAGGAAAAGTAGGAGAAGACCGCGACCAAAATGCGGGAGAGGAACAACCCGCATAGTCTGGCGGATCACAGCAGCGGTCTAAGGAGAAGGAAACCGCGAGTAGAAAGACTCAAGCGGATAGAGAAGGCAGGTCGCGGCGAGCTATAACAGGGCACAACGAGCTGTAACAAGTCGCGGGTAGGACAAGGCAGATCGCGGATAGACAAAGCAGCGTAAAGCAGAACAACGGACTGACGACAGGCCGCGACGAGCTGGAGCAGTCCGCCAGAAGAATAACAGCGACCAAGAACCGTCTGCGAGCAGGGAGCCCGCAGCGGACAACAGAGAACAAGGGAGAAGGTGGCCCCACGGATCAGGGAGAGAAATGGCTATAAAAAGCCAGGGGGGTGGAACCACGGGAGGAAGGAAGCAACTAGAGGCAGCGGAATAGAAGCGGACAGAAACGGGCAAGCCGCAGAATAGAAGCGGACAGAGACGAGCAGGCTGCGGGAGGCAGGCCGCAGGAGGCAGGCCGCGGGAGGTCAACAGAAGCGGACTGAAAAGGGGAGTCCGCGAGAGGCCTCTGATACCATGTAGAGAAAGCTCAAAATCTTGTATGTATTGCTTGAGTATGTAAATACAAGGAGAGAATACAAATATATAGGAGGAAGAGAGAGAGAGAATAAATACTATACAAGATGTGAGACTAAAGAGAAGAGAGCAATAATGGGCCCAAAAGATGGGCCCAATACATGAGTTATTCTAACAGAACGAAATTAATTGCTCATTATTTCTGGAGTAGTATAACTATTTTTGTTTACACGTGATTATTTAGAACATAAGCATAGATCAAATAATGTCAAGTAGTGAGTTTAGTGATTATGTGGATCAATTGCATGCTCTATTTAAGAACTGATAAATAAGGTGATTATAATGTGCGAATTTTATGCAAAATTTAAAGGCATTATAATGAAAATTATCGGCATATAAATTATTTTGTTTTCTTTATCTGAACAGTTCTCAATTTGGGTTTTGAGTAGGATTTGGGTTCAATGCAAAATGACTCCCCACTTGAATTTGACTAACAAAACTGTTGGGTACATTGGAAAATGTATACCAGATTTGGAGAAGCCTCACCTAACTCAATGATATGCATCAAGTTGTATTTGATGTTGTGTTGAGTTATCATGTGCAGGTTAAGTAAATGGAAAGAAAAATTTTCTAAGTACAAGTGTCGACACTTGAGAATGGCTGTGTCGACACCAAGGGCCATATTGTGTCGACATCCAGAATTTGTGTCGACACACAGAAAATCTGTCGACAACGCTGTGTCGACATCAAAGGCCAGATTGTGTCGACATCCAGAATTTGTGTCGACACACAGAAAATCTGTCGACAACGCTGTGTCGACACTAAGGGCCACACTTGTGTCGACATTATCAGGAGCTGTGTCGACACACAGAGAAGCTGTCGACACATTCCAGAATTCTGTCGACAACGACTGTGTCGACACACAGAACTTGTGTCGACACACACCAATTCTGTCGACACCAACTTTGTCAAGACAAGGAGTGTTTGTGTCGACACACAGGACTTGTGTCGACACATTCCACAGAAGCTGTGTCGACAACAACAAGACTTGTGTCGACACATGGACTATGTGTGTCGACACATATGAAGTATTCAGTCGACATTCTCTGCTGCTGAGTCAAAGTCCAATGAAGGCTGAAGTAATACAACTGGAGACTTGACAGCTGTCATTACTGACATTGCTGTCACATCTGTCAGTGGTGTCAGAAGACTGTTTGAAACCGGAACAGCCGGTTACCATGGATGAAACCTATAAATAGATATGCTCTATCAACAATTGGAGAATAACAAGAAAAAAACACATACAGAACAGAGAGAAGTTAATCAAGCCAATCAATCATAATCTCTGAAGGATTGAGAATCCAGAAGAAGAGAAAGAAACAGTCAACAGATTGTACAGAGAGAAAAACAAGAAGGAGAGAAGTCTCATTCAGTGAAGGCAGATCCTGAACAGTCTGCCTGAAGAATTCAGATTAATTTCTGAAGGAGGAAGATTGAAGATCAACTCCAACATCAAGAAGATTAACCCTACTTTGTTCAGATTCAAGAAGATTTGAAGAAAGCTAAGACAGGTTGATCCTTAAGTAATCAGTTCTATCAAGAACTGATCAAGAAACTTTCAACCAATTCTCTCTCCATCTGGTTGAAGATATCAACAACTTTTCATCAATAATTCTTGTAGGATCTGTAATAGATCTGAATGTAGGAGATTTACATCTCTGAGTTGTAAGCCTAAATTATAAAGGCTGAGGTAGGGTTGAGTGCCTGAGGTAGGGGAATCTATTCCCTGAGTTGTAGGCCTGTGAAAGAGGCTGAGGTAGGGCTGTTGCCTAAGTTGTAGGAGTGGGGTGTCACTCTGAGTTGTAGGTCTGTGGAAGAGGCTGAGGTAGGGTTTGTGCCTGAGTTGTAGGGGTGTGAATGCACTCTGAGTTGTAGGAACCAGTCTTGGTTCTGAGATGTAAGATCTGCGGATCTGAGAAGAAGGAAGGAAGTTAGGCTGAATCTAGTACACTGCTAGATAAGCGAAGGGGGAAAGTGGATGTACCCATCATTTGGGGAACCACTATAAAACTGGTGTGCAATCTGTGAATGTTGTGTATGTGAATGCTGTGTTGTAGTTTTTGCTGAATACATTGCTGAACTAGATAGAATTATCTGCCTAAGTTAGAAAAAGAATTGAACCTATTCACCCCCCCTCTAGGTGTTTAGAACATCTTGAAACCAATTCTTTCAAGTGGTATCAAAACGAGGTTACTCAAAGATTAGACCTAACAGTCTGAGTAGATCTCCAAGGCAGAAATCTATTAGGCAAAATGGGTTCCATTGAGAATCATAAGGAGTTTGGTTCTATGAAGTTACCTATATGTGGGAAAGAGATTTTTGACATATGGAAAGAAAGAGTTAGATTGTTTATGAAAGCTTCAGATCTAAGAATCTACATGACAGTCAAAGAAGGGCCATTCATCCCAATAAAAGTCTCAGTTCTTGATGCAAATCTCAGGACACCAAAGGAGTATTCTGAAATGACAAAGGATGAGATCATCTTGGCTACTATGTATAAGAGAGCACAGAATATAATAGTCAGTGTCATAGATGATTCAACATTTCAAAATTTGATTCACTGCAAGACCTCCAAAGAAATGTGAGACACCCTTATTGTCTACATGGAAGGTTCAGAAGAGGTGAGAGAAGACAGAAAGTGTATGCTGAATCAGAAGTATGAAAGTTTTAGACAATCTAAAATAGACAACATAACTGAATGTTACAAGAAGTTCTTCAGAATAGTTAATTAACTGATGTCATATGGAAGAGTATTCAGTACATATGAGTTAAATGATAAGTTTCTGAGATCATTAACTAAGGACTGAGACACCAATATATGTGTCATTAGGGAAGTGACCAGATTAGCAGAAATTTCTCCTACAACATTATTTGGCAAACTACTTTTATATGAAATGCAGCTGATGGTCAGAAAGGAAGAAGAGAAAAGTAATAAGGTTGATTACAGAGATAAGTCAGTGACTTTCAAAACTGAAGGCATAAGAAAGGATAGGAAGATGTCTCCATCACCTCCTAGGAAAGCTGCAGAAGTTGTTTCAGAAAGTTCTGACAGTCACACATCAGATAGTCCAAATTCTGATGAATACTTAGCAGCTTTCTCAAAACAATTTCAAAGGTTTTTGAAGAAGAAACAGTGGAGATCCAAGCCATCATCTTCACAATTCAAGGATGATTACTATCAGAAAAAGAAATCCTCTAGAAAGGACAGATATAGCTCTAAACCTAGTAAATTATCTTCAACTAAGATTGTTTGCTATTGCTGCAACAGACCTGAACATGTGATAGCTGATTGTCCTGACAAAAAGAAAGAATCTAATGATAGAAGAAACTAAAAAACAAGGGCAAGAAGGAGAAATCCTTTGTAGCAAAGAAGTAAAAAAGCTGGTCAGATTCTTCATCATCAGATTCTGAGGCTGAAGCTGAAGCTGAAGCATATATAGGACTGTTGGCAACTGAAGAGGATGTAGAAGAGACTGAGTTCTTGAAGTGGCTGGATTCAGTAAATGAAATTGAAGAACCTTGTTGTAAAGGGCTGATGGCCTTGACAGAAGAAGATCAGTGCCAGGATCAGCCTGGACCTAATAAGGTAAACAATTCTTCAATAGATTCTGATTACTATACTGGTTCAGAATCAGAAGCATCTGCATCAAGAGATGTAGATGAATCTGAATCTGAAGTAGATGTTCATCAACTTATTGATGAATATGGTGACCTGCTGCAAGCACTTAAGAAAAGCAGAATCCTTAATAAAGTACAGGCCAAGATGCACTCTGAGTTGTATGAACCAGTCCTGGTTCTGAGCTGTAAGATCTGCAGATCTGAGAAGAAGGAAGGAAGTTAGGCCGAATCTAGTACACTGCTAGATAGGCGAAGGGGGAAAGTGGATGTACCCATCATTTGAGGAACCACTATAAAACTGGTGTGCAATCTGTGAATGCTGTGTATGCGAATGCTGTGTTGTACTTTCAGCTGAATACATTGCTGAACTAGATAGAATTATCTGCCTAAGTTAGAAAAAGAAATTAACTTATTCACCCCCCTATAGGTGTTTAGAACATCTTGAAACCAATTCTTTTAAAAACCTGACTTGATTTCCAAAGAGTCAAATTTCTTATGCCTAATCTGGCTTAGGTGAAGAAATTTTTGGCTGGGGTCGGTCAGTGTCAAACCGACACAAGAGGCACCATAGATTGCTCACACTCAGTCTGCTTACCCAAATGAGCACCTATGGGTTCCAATTTTCTTCTTCTTAACCTTTTGAAATTTCTATCCTGCATCAGTATTGGGTGATCTATTTATGCTTGAATGCCCCAAATCTTCCTCCTATATTTTACTTGTTGTATGCTCTATTGCAAATTTGCAATTTTGACTAGTACATTGCATTATACTTGGATATAGTTATTGTCCTGCAATAATCTAATTTTAATCATCTAATACTGTTAGGTTTTTTATTGAAGAGATTCCAACACAATGAAGAGGGGAAATTACAATGTAATAGATGAACAATTGCAGATACGTTATTGATAGCCTGTTGTCACATGCACGAAGCTTTGGCATAGTGCGTGTGAGGCACTCGACTATTTTTCCACAAATCTATGCTAATAAAGTAAGCCACAAGCCTCATATCCAACAATGAAGCGAAATGAAGAAATGAACTTCTATTACACTTTGGAAGTAAGTTACTGTTAAATTTTCTCAAAGTGGTCAGCAAAGTAGCCTAAAACCAAATTAATATTCTCAGAACTACCCAATTCACACTTTGATCATGCGGAAGCCCAAGGGGCAAGTTTAACACCAACCACAAATGGAAGAATAAACAGGTCTTTTATTCATTCACACTTCTTTACAAGGCGAGGTATACATAACGAGACATGATTTCGCTAGTACACAAGCTACAAACAGAAAAAACAAACAAGCCGGGCGGACAGCACTGGAGACCGCCGAGACCGCCTCGTCCAAGCCGCCCAAGCTGCAACTGCTACAAGCCGAATAGCACACGGAGTCCGCCGAGACCGCGAGGTCAAGCGGACACACCGTTATTCGCTGTCTGCTGAAGAACAGAGGAACAGACCGCCTACCCGCCTGAGACCGGCGGACAAGTTATTGGCACTTGATCAAGCTGAAGCAGAAAACTGACAAGCCGCAGAAGCGACCAGCTGAGACCGCAGAGACCGCACACTTCAATGCCCAACTCCTGGCTCCTTGAAGCTAGCTGCGCGACCTGCACACAGCACACCATCAGCACTACTCAACCCACGCGGACCGAAAACCGCAGACCGCAACACTTGCCCAAGCCCAACTTACTGTTCACTCCGTTACTGTAGACCTGCCGGGGGGGTTCTATTTATAGGCGAGGTGAGGAGTGTGATCACCACCCTAGTGAAATGAATCACCGCCCCAGCCCGCGCGCTAACGCAACCCAGTTCGCCAAGTCCGCATGAACTTGACCAGACCTCCAGGAGCCAGAACAGAAAAAGGCCAGTCCGCCTCTATGCGGACTAACATGCTGCCGGCCTGCCTATCACTGGCACAAAGCCAGTCCGCCCAAGGCAAACAGAGCTAGACCGCCACCCAGTACAGCACGCGGACACCCCCGCAACATAAGCTGCAATCAGCCCGCAATACCATATCACGCGGACTCAGGCGACAATCCGCAGACCTCGGCAAACAACGCCACCCCGCCGAGTCCACGGCCAACAGGCAGTCCTCCCGGTCAACAACGGACTCTGCGGACACTGCGGACACAGAGAACTTGTCATAGCAAATGACCAAGTCCAGCAGTCCACCAAGCACTGGCGCGAGCATGGCGGACACAAAAGCTCCAGATCGCCAACCATCAGGACAGTCCGCCCCAGGATGGATAACATTCTCCATCATGGAAAGCTCGGCAAGAAGCAAGGCACCGTCCACACAGATGCGGACTCCGCGGACGCCAAGGCACGAAAAGGGCAGAGTCCGCAAGCTCTACCCAAACAGCTCGACACAAAGGCCACCTGCCGGACTCCAATCACCAGTCCGCGCAGTCCTCCACAGCAGAACACCGCTGCACCACTTGAGCTCGGCAAGGGCCACAGCCGAACACCAAGGCCAGTCCGCAACAGCGGACACCGCAGACTCGTCAGTCCGCAAGCCTCCTGCGGATAAGGCACACAACACGCTGGTTAGCACAAGCTTGCAACACACAAGGCCGCTGAACAAAGCACAACCTACAACCCGCAAACCTCTGTCCGCTCAGGCCGCTCCTCAATCAGCCAAGCCACCATGACAGCCAACACCCTCTCCGCAGACAGCAGTCCGCCCAGGCTGCGTACTCAGTCCGCACAAGCCGCTCAAACCACAAGCTGCTCAATCAGCAACCCACCAAGACAGCCACCACCTAGGCCGTAGTCAGCAGTCCGCCCAGGCCGCGGACTCAGTCCGCACAGGCCGCTCAGACCGCCAGGCCTGTTCATCACCCACTTCCACTTCACAAATTTCAACACTCCCCCTTAAAGTGAGAAGTGGTGATCAAGCCCAGCAAGCTACGTAACCGCTGAAAAGGCCCCTTCGACAGCGGCTTCGTGAAGATATCACCAAGATTATCTTCACTCCGAACATGCCCGACCAGAAGAGATTCCTCCAACACCCTCTCCCTTATGAAGTGGTGCGCGATCTCAATATGCTTGGTCCTTGCGTGACACACTGGATTGTTTACCAGTTTGAGAGCACTCTCATTGTCACCCCGGAGTAAAGTAGGCCCTTGCACTTCTTCATGAACATCCTCTACAAGCCTCCGCAACCAGATGACTTCCCGAGCAGCCAAGGCCGAAGCCTTATACTCAGCTTCCGTAGTAGACACGGACACAGAATCTTGCTTCTTGCTACACCACGAAATACCAGCTGAACCATAAGTGAAAACATAACCTGAAGTTGATCTCCGATCATCCGAGTCACCACCATAGTCAGCGTCCGTGTATCCAAGCAAAGCAAAGTCCGCATCCCTACTATAGAGGAGTCCCATATCAGAAGTTGACTTGACATACTTCAAGATGTGCTTTGCCGTTACCAGATGAGACTTCCTTGGTTCAGCCATAAACCGACTTACTCGGCCAACAACATAAGCAATGTCTGGCCTTGTAATCGTCAGGTAGATCAAACTCCCTACAAGAGCCCTGAACACCAAGGGATCAGGACGAATCCTTCCTTCATCTCGTCGAAGCTTCAGCCCATGTTCCAGTAGAGTAGAGCAACACTTCCCTTCGCCCATGCCGAATCGACTTACAATGCGATTCGCATATCCTTTTTGGCAAATGAGAATCCCACACTCCTTCCTCTCCACTTCAAGACCGAGAAAGTGATGAAGCTCCCCCAAGTCTTTCATCTCGAAGCGTATAGCAAGCTCAGCCCTGAGCCTTGCTACTTCCTCCTCCGAATTCACTGTGATTATCATATCATCCACATACAGCAGGACCAAGACTTGAAGCTCCCCCTTCTTCTTGACGAACAAGCTAGAATCCGAGTTGGAAGCAAGATACCCACAGAATTGCAAATACTCTGCTATCTTCCCATACCAAGCTCTAGGAGCTTGCTTCAACCCGTAGAGAGCCTTCCTGAGCTTGCAGACATAGTCCGGATGAACTTCAAAAACAAATTCAAGTGGCTGATTCATGAAAATGTCCTTGTCAATCTCTCCGTAAAGGAAATCATTCTTCACATCAAGCTGCCACATCCTCCATCCCTTGCTAGCAGCCAAGACGATCACCACTCTAACTGAAGTCATCTTTGCAACCAGACTAAATGTCTCCTCATAGTCTTCTCCATACTGCTGTGAGAATCCTCGAGCAACCAGACGAGCTTTGAACCTATCAATGCTCCCATCAGCCTTCTTCTTCAACTTATATACCCACTTGCAAGTCACTGGAGTAATGCCATCAACCTTGGGCACAAGGTCTCAGGTTTCATTTTTCTTGAGAGCAGCAATCTCTTCTTTCATGCCATCATCCCACTCCTTGACTCCAGTGGGCTCATTGAAGTTTGTAGGTTGTCGCTCATCCAGAGGACCTGCAAAGAAGCAAGAGACAAAACTCACTGCATTCCCCATCACAGTACCGAGCCGGTGGCTTAATAACCCTCTTCGATCTCCGAAGGGTCTGCTCCTTGCTTACTACCTTTGTTGCTCCTTCAGGCTCAACACCACCTTCAGGTAAGCTTTGAGCAATGCTCCCCCTACTTCCTGAGCCAGAAGTCTCAGCACCAGAATTTGAAGCAACAGGAGCTGCTGGTGAAACAACAAGCTCCTCTTCCAGTCCTTCAGCAGCCACCATCGGTTCTTCATCAACCTTGCTACCGGTTAGCTCAACCGAGCCACCTCCATACGACGTCAGCTCGTCAAAGACAACATCTCTTGACACAACGAACTTCTTCGTCGCATGAACCATGCATTTCCATCCCTTCTTCCGCTCATCGTAGCCAACAAAGACAAGCTTCCTTGCCTTTGCATCCAACTTAGTCCTTGAAGCATCCGGGACATGCACATAACAAGTTGAACCGAACACCCGAAGGTGTTCCACACTAGGCTTCTCCTTCAGCAACATTTCAAATGGAGTCTTCATGTTGATCGGGTTAAGCGGCATCCGATTGATGACATAAGAAGCACAAGACATCCCCTCCGCCCAAAAGGACCTTGGAATGTCTTTCGCATGAAGCCAGCATTTGCAAGTCTCCGTCAGATGACGGATCTTCCGCTCCGCTACTCCATTTTGTTGTGAAGTGTGAGCACAAGTGAGCTCTCGTTAGATCCCGTGCTTCCTGCAGAAGTTAGAAAACTCGGAGGAGATAAACTCATCACCGTTGTCTGTTCTAAGCTTCTTGATCCGCAAGCCAAGCCGGCCCTCCACCAAGTCCTTGAACTCCACAAACAAACGGAAGACTTGTGACTTCTCCTTCAAGAAATATACCCAAGTGTATCTTGAGTAGTCATCAATCAGCACAAACATGTATTTGCTCCCGCCAAGGATTGCAGTGACGGTTGGTCCCATCAAGTCTCCATGGATGCACTCCAATGGTGTCTTGCTCTTCGTTTGTGATTTATCAAACGGAAGGCGATGAGCCTTGCCGCACTGACATCCCGCGCAAACGTGACCGTCACCAAATGAAGATAGCTTAGGCAAGCCTCTTACAAGGCTTCTGTTAGCCATAGCCTTCAGCTTATCCATTCCTACATGCCCCAGTCTTTCATGTCAAATAGCAGCGCTATCGTTTGCTCTTATCCAATCAACATAAGAGTTAGTAGCAAGAACAAACAAGTTCTTCACTCTCCTCCCAACATGAGCAACATCAGCCTTAACCGCTGATACGTTGCGAAGGAACTTCACTTCAGTTGGCCCAAACAGAACGTGATAACCCGCGTCGACCGCGTTGGTCACAGAGAAGAGGTTCTTCTTCATGCCCAGTACGTGATACACACTCCTTAACGTGAGTGACCCCTTATCACTACCCAACGACACAACACCCTCCTTCTCTACTGCATAAACAGTATTATCAGCAGTTATAATAGCTTCATTACCTGAGTAGGCTTGTAGAGAAGAGAACTTCGACTTGTCTCCGGTGAGGTGATGACCACACCCGGAGTCCACGATCCAATCATCGTTGAAGTCAACAACGGACAAGACACGGACACAAGTGCACGTCATAAAGGCTCCGCCCATTCAACTTCCTCACTCTTAGAGCAAGCTTCTTCTTTTCCAGCAACATGCCCAGGTTGCAGTTTGACCTTGCAGTCACGCTTGAAGTGTCCTCGCTGATGACACCTGTAGCACTTCAGGTTCTTCTTCCAGTCCTTCTTAGGAGCAGTGCTCCTCTCTGCCTGATAAGAAGTTGAAGGCTCATTCTCAGCAGCGACTTGCTTCTTCTTCCCTTCCCATCTCTTCTTCTTCTTGCCCGTGAAGAGTGCTTCATTGCTCTCCTCAGAGACAGTGACTCCAGCCATCTGCCTTGCCAAGCTTGAACTGATGTCACAAAATCAACATACTCCTTCCGCAAGCCGCAGATTATGTGCCTTTTCAACTTGGCCTCAGAGATAGGCTCATCAGGATCAAGCGCTGATATCTCTGCACACAGACTCTTCATCTTCAAGAAGTATTTAGAGATAGTCAGGTCTCCTTGAGTTGTCCTGGCCAGCTCATTCTCCAAGAATTGTAGCCTTGCTACATTCTTCCTATTGAACAACTCATCAATGGTTGTCCAAATATCAGCAGCTGATTCACATCCAATGATGTGATCAAACAACTCCGGTGAAACAGCTCTCTTGAGAACAAACTCCGCCTTAACATTTGTTTTTCTCCAGAGCCTCACCTGCTCAGCAGTTCCGAAAGCAGCAGTCACTTCCTGTCTGTCGTCACCACCGACGACCTCCCATAGCTCCTCACCAAGAAGAAATCTCTTCATACACGACTTCCAATTCTTGAAGTTAGTCGTGGTCAAAAGTTCAATACCAAGACCCCTTGCATAGCTCCCTTCCATTGCAACAACCGTTGGTTAAGCAAACTTCCAGAAGCACAGAGCACCAACACAAGTTGATCACCACTCAAGCACAGAGCAACAACACTGGTTGAACACCGCTCAAGCAACTGAACCTCCCTCTGATACCATGTTAAATTTTCTCAAAGTGGTCAGCAAGGTAGCCTAAAGCCAAATTAATATTCTCAGAACTACCCAGTTCACACTTTGATCATGCGGAAGCCCAAGTAGCAAGTTTAACACCAACCACAAATGGAAGAACAAGCAAGTATTTTATTCATTCACACTTCTTTACAAGGCGAGGTATATATAACGAGACATGATTTCGCTAGTACACAAGCTACAAACAGAAAGAACAAACAAGCCGGGCGGACAACACTGGAGACCGCCGAGACCGCCTCGTCCAAGTCGCCCAAGCTGCAACTGCTACAAGCCGAATAGCACACGGAGTCACCCGAGACCGCGAGGTCAAGCGGACACACCGTTATTCGCTGCCTGCTGAAGAACAGAGGAACAGACCGCCTACCTGCCTGAGACCGGCGGACAGGTTATTGACACTTGATCAAGCTGAAGCAAAAAACTGACAAGCCGCAGAAACGACCAGC
This sequence comes from Platanthera guangdongensis, assembly GCA_039583875.1. NCBI lineage: Eukaryota > Viridiplantae > Streptophyta > Magnoliopsida > Asparagales > Orchidaceae > Platanthera > Platanthera guangdongensis. Next base: position 57,042,225 of record CM077158.1, read on the forward strand.
TGAGACCGCAGAGACCGCACACTTCAATGCCCAACTCCTGGCTCCTTGAAGCTAGCCGCGCGACCTGCACACAGCACACCGTCAGCACTACTCAACCCGCGCGGACAGAAAACCGCAGACCGCAACACTTGCCCAAGCCCAACTTACTGTTCACTCTGTTACAGTAGACCTGCCGGGGGGTTCTATTTATAGGCGAGGTGAGGAGTGTGGTCACCACCCTAGTGAATAGAATCACCGCTCCAGCCCGCGCGCTAACCCAACCCAGTCCGCCAAGTCCGCATGAACTTGACCAGACCTCTAGGAGCCAGAACAAAAAAAGGCCAGTCCGCCTCTATGCGGACTCACATGCTGTCGGCCTGCCTATCACTGGTACAAAGCCAGTCCGCCCAAGGCAAACAAAGCTAGACCGCCACCCAGTACAGCACGCGGACACCCCCACAACATAAGCTGCAATCAGCCCGCAATACCATATCACGCGGACTCAGGCGACAATCCGCAAAGCTCGGCAAACAACGCCACCCCGCCGAGTCCACGACCAACAGGCAGTCCGCCCGGTCAACAGCGGACTCTGCGGACACTGCGGACACAGAGAACTTGTCATAGCAAATGACCAAGTCCAGCAGCCCACCAAACACTGGCGCGAGCATGGCGGACACAAAAGCTCCAGATCGCCAACCATCAGGACAGTCCGCCCCAGGATGGATAACATTCTCCATCATGGAAAGCTCGACAAGAAGCAAGGCACCGTCCATACAGATGCGGAGTCCGCGGACGCCAAGACATGGAAAAGGGCAGAGCCCGCAAGCTCTACCCAAACAGCTCTCCACAAAGGCCACCTGCCGGACTCCAATCACCAGTCCGCGCAGTCCTCCACAGCAGAACACCGCTGCACCACTTGAGCTCGGCAAGGGCCACAGCCGAACACCAAGGCCAGTCCGCAACAGCGGACACCGCGGACTCGTCAGTCCGCAAGCCTCCCGCGGATAAGGCACACAACCCGCTGGTTAGCACAAGCTTGCAACACACAAGGCCGCTGAACAGAGCACAACCTACAGCCCACAAACCTCTGTCCGCTCAGGCCGCTCCTCAATCAGCCAAACCACCAAGACATCCAACACCCTGTCCGCAGACAGCAGTCCGCCCAGGCTGCGGACTCAGTCCGCACAAGCCGCTCAGACCATAGGCTGCTCAATCAGCAACCCACCAAGACAGCCACCACCCAGGTTGCAGTCAGCAGTCCGCCTAGGCCGCGGACTCAGTCCGCACTGGCCGCTCAGACCGCCCGGCCTGTCCATCACCCACTTCCACTTCACAAATTTCAACAGTTACAAGACAATTGATCAAGACATACACTGATGAAGACTGAGTCCAACACTCAACGAAAAACAAGCACGGTCAACTCACACACGTGGAGACTGATTCCAAAACATGCTCCATAACATGGATGATGTAAATTAAGAAAGGTGAATCCCTTTTACGGGCTTCCATCCATTTCCCAAACTAAAGAAGAATCTAGAGTTCTTCACATAAGGATGAGACTAGATTCTTCTATACTCTTCTACAATCTCATGTATCACTCCACACTCCTCCAACCCTTTGATTTTCCACTCTTCACTACTCTACACAACACTGGAATAATCTAGAAAGTGCCACAACTCTAATATTCTATACTTGTCTACACTCTACACACATCCACACATTTTTATGTAATTCTAGAACATTCTACACCATCCTAAAAGATTCTACATTATTCTAGAATTCTCTAGAATATTATACACTTTTATACAGTATACCAGACTCTTTTGGAGACTGTACTAAATATATAGCTAATTCCAAGTCCCAAGTGTCAATGCTTGGTATGAAAAGCCTAATTCCAAGTCCCAAGTGTCATTACCTTACCTTGAGCACCCACGCTACTTTATATATGGAATTTGAAGCACATGCGACTAAATTTAAAGTACCTAAAATAATTTAATGCTACAATTCGATTGGTGCTCCCTCTATATTGGTTGCAGGTCCCACATTCATAACAATACACCAATCCAAAAAATGACCTTGCCCCCAAGATCGAGGGAGAGAGGACAGGAGAAGACTTCTCAATCATGAAGCTGCATGGACAAACAACACAAGTACTTGAAGGGGTTGTTGATTGTTGGGTGTCATAAAAGTGAATTGAGTTTTTCCTTAAACTTTTTCTAAGTCATAGTTGGGTTTGATTGACAAAGCCAAGACAATAAACAAAAAGTTGAGCCGGTTGTAGTTCGAAAAACCACTATGTATGTGCAATCCATATGAGAGGACCCTTGTCGTCAAAAATTCAGAATATCCAAGTGATGCTAAAGATTGTTGTACAACCCGTATTCTTCGAGGTAGGCCCAGCCAAACCACGTCAACAAACAAACAATAAATGAAGTTATAAAAACCCCCAACAAAAAGTCCAGTAGATAGGTATAGGTGCGAGTTCCTTGTCGCTCTCGCCCATACTCAAGTTCCCTATAGCTCGCGCCCATACACGAGATTTCTGAGGATCTCACCCACAGGCGAGATTTCTCTTTGCCTCTTCCATTGGCGTGAGCCTCGATATCTCGTCAGAGTGAGCTCTAGAGTCCAATTCTCACTAGCAAGGTCTTTTTAAACAACACCAATCCTCTCGCTGAGGTTCTCCCACCCGCTTGATGGGTCAAATATTTAGTGGGGAGACTATTTGCAAACTAATAACTCATTGGATTGTCTATAAATAGGACCCCTGAGGTACAAGAAAAGGCATGTTGACCCCCAACCCCCCAACCCCCAAGCTTCTCATTTGCCAAGCTCGTGTCTTCCTTATGCCTAGCTCAGCTTTTGGCTTTAGTAGGGGAAGTTCATATAAACTTTCAAGTGTGTGGCGGGACCTCCTCGCTGCAGCACACGAGTCTTGTTTGTAGATGATCCGATATTTCTCTTTTTCTCTCTTTTGCTCGTCATCAGATCTGTGGTGTTAGACTGCTGGATCAGTAATCTTGGGCTACCCCTTGAGTCTGAACTCTTGTGAAATTGTTTCCAGTTCCAAAAATTACAGTGGTTACAAGTATATGAGGTGCTATCGGTAAGTGGCGAGGCACACTTTCCACGTGAGTGGGTTCAATCGTGATCGAGTCAGAGGGAGGCGATGTCAGTCCATGTGAGAGAAAAGAGAGACTAGAGAATGTTCATGGGTCATCTAATCATTCAGTCATAGGCTCATAGCTCAAGTGAATGCCATCCACCGAAGAGGTGCATGACGGATGTTACAACGAGATCGACGGGGAAGCTTAGGCATGGTACCTAGTTGTTGTCCGACTCATTGGTGTGAAAGAGATGATGTCTGGTTAAAGTGTGAAAGGAACTTTTGTGTGCTTGTTGGAGGCAACAAAAGAAGCGTCACAGGTTGTTGTGTCAGCAAGATGACTAACTTTGTTTGGGAAATGCGATGCATTTTGTTTTTCCTTGGTTCTCATGGTGCTCTTTGTGGATTCATCCATATAACACACAACATTGAATGTATAATATATATTTGATTGAACATGGCTTTTAATGATGCATACTCTGCCATCTTATATGTTTGCTCTGACTTGCACGAAATTTGTTGCATAATGAATTATGAATTTCCTAAATGTTTTCTTCCTTCTCAAACGAATAACTCTAGTGGGTCCCTGGCTTATTCTCACTATCTGTTCCTTTTTTTATTTTCTTTCTTCAGCTATATGGAATCAGATCCTGTTAAAATAGCTGTGGAGGGTGTTGATAGGTTTAAAAAGGAAAATAATGATTTAATTATAGTCGATACAAGTGGACGACACATGCAGGAGGCTGCCCTCTTTGAAGAAATGCGACAAGTTTCAGAGGCAACAGTATGTAGCTTTTAAAATAATCCCATCTCTATGATAGAGCTACTGTACACACTTTGTAGTTTGTAAATATTTTGTTCACACATGCTTACTATATTACATGCTTGGATAGTTCATTAATTGCTTGTGTTTGATGTACAGAAACCAGATCTTGTGATATTTGTCATGGATGGTAGCATTGGTCAAATGGCATTTGCTCAGTCACAAGCATTTAAACAAAGTGTACCCGTCGGAGCTGTGATTGTTACCAAAATGGACGGTCATGCAAAAGGTGGTGGTGCCCTTAGTGCGTGAGTGTTTTGCCTATCTTTTTTTGGTGTATTGACGTCAAGATCGTACTAGACTACTTTGGTCTTCTTTTATGTAAGATGCCCAATGGGCATGAGTTGTTGATTCATAAAACATGCTTTCGTGAATCTTGATCCACACCGAAATTTAAAATGCTGATATTGTTGAAATTTGGGAGACCCGTACATTCAGAGACTGCTAAATTAATGGACTGTCTTAAATATTTTTTTTTGCTTATTAGTTAGATAGTACGAGGAAGGGGAGCCTTGGCACACCGGTTGGGTCTTGCCGTGTGACCTTGAGGTCCTCCCTTGCAAAAATGCAGGGTAAGGTTTGCCAAAACCTCGCTGTGCGTGGATGCTTTATGCACATGGCTGCCCATTAGTTAGATAGTATGAATTGGCCTGCCAAAACCCCTGAAGTGCTTGTATTTGTCGATAAAAATAAAGATGATAAGCGAATAACTCTATTCTAAGCTCCATTTTTATCATTAGCAAAAAACTTAGTTTCAGTAGTTGCATGTTCCAAGAAATTCAAACAATCCAAATTAAAAACAGAACCTCCAGTTATTTAAAGTCAACATAAGCCATAATGAGTCCTTCAATGTGAATCACATCCTTTTGCTATTATTGTTCTTCCACTTGTGTGCAGTGTTTTGTTTTGTGTGTGTGGTGCCGTGTCACTTTAAAGGTTAATTACCAGGACCTCCCCTAAGTTTTCGTATAATTACGAGAATCTCCTCTCTACTTTTTAATTACAAAAACCTCCCTTTTGAATTTTTGACGTTACAAGGCACCTTTAATGTTACGTACATCATGAATACACTGCTCACATTTCTCAAGTGGACTGATCCGCCATGTTAATACTGTCTTCACATGTTCAAAATACTGATACTCTTTCCATCATTGTGCAGAGTTGCAGCTACGAAAAGTCCCGTCATATTCATAGGAACCGGAGAGCATATGGATGAGTTCGAAGTTTTTGATGTCAAACCATTTGTTAGCCGTCTTTTAGGTGAATGTCTCCGCCCTATTTTCTGTGTAATAACTTCACCTACCTGTAAAATCATAACCTTTTTTTTGCTAACACTAGGCATGAGCGATTGGTCTGGATTCATGGATAAAATTCAGGAAGTTGTGCCAACAGAACAACAACCTGAGCTTCTCCAAAAGCTCTCGGAGGGAAGTTTTACACTCAGACTCATGTACAAGCAATTCCATAACATACTAAAACAGGGCTCAATAGGCCAGGTCTGTCTGCCACAATTTTTTCCAACCCTCATAAGAATTCTGCAGAAATAATGCTTTTGTTTTTTTTATTTTCGGGTTAATTAACGGGGCATCCCCTAAGATTTTGCATAATTACCTAGGTTCACCCTCTACTTTTTAAAATTAGCAAGCCTCCCCTCTGGTTAATAAACCGCCCTTCGAAAGGGATGCTTGTAATATATATATAGATCGAGTGAATGTGTCTTGGAACATTGCAAACTCCAAGAGCGGTTTTTGTGATTTCAAAACGCAAATGGAGGTCCCAATAATTAACTCTATGTTGTTATAAGCTTTCCTTCATTATGACTCACTTATACACACAAAATTGCTCTTGTAGGTGTGCTCCATGTTACCCGGATTTAGTGCAGAGCCCGTGGGTCATGAGAAAGTGAGAGAAGCTAAGATCAAACGGTACTTGACAATGATGGATTCCATGACAAATGCAGGTATTGATTTCTTCTTTTGGCTGTTTTACTTGCCAGAACTAAATTTTGCCCCCATTTTTTTTATCATAATGAGCATATACCCCCATAAGATTTGACAATATGCAAATAAACCCCTGCACTTCTGACCAACATTACAAGACACTCCATCTGAGTCTACAAAAATTTCCCATCGAGTTTACAACGTTGCGAAGCGAGACAATCCCTCCTAGTTAACATATCTTATAAGTGCATTCCTCCTGGAGGGGACAATTTTATTACAGATCTCTGTTCGGGGCCCATAGGATGTCGACAAGTGGCGCTCTACCTTTTTTTGCATTCCTTTTTTGTTTGAAAATATAATTTCTGAGATACTGATATGAGATATCATATTTGTATATGTGATATTTATATGATATTTGAGACATCGAAGTCCGGATCTCATAGTCTAAGGCTCCGTTTGGGGGGACTTATTTTCAGCAGTCAAGCGGTTACGACTGCATGAACCAGACCTAAAATTAAAAGCGGAGAGTTGCTTGTCAAAATCTTATGAGGTGGAGGAGATTTGTAACTGGGGCTGGGACCCAAAAAATTAGTCTTATTTTACTAAAAAAAATTTAAAATGTGGAGGGGAGGTCTTTGCAATTATGCAAAATCTTAGGGAAGGCCCCGATAATTAACCATATTGTTAAACCATGCTGTGGCATTATAAATGGCACTATTGTCGGAAATTTTCCATCAGAGTTGGACAGCACGAACCCGAAGATCTTCAACGACTCACGAGCGCTGAGGATTGCCCGGGGCTCGGGCCGCTCGATTCGAGATGTCATGGAGATGCTGGAGGAGTACAAAGGGCTCACTATATGTTGCAAGATGAAGGGGCTGAAGATCCCGAAGAAGGGAGACATGAGCGCCTTGTCACGGAACATGAACGCGCAGCACATGAGCAAGTTTCTCCCTCCTCAGATGCTCAAGATGATTGGCGGCATGGAGGGGCTGCAGAGCCTCATGAAGCAGATGGGTTCGAAAGACAAGATGGGCGGCATGTTTGGGGGAGTGGGGGATAAGTAGCTTCCTACCCTTCCGACTTTTCTCAATTTGTTTGAAAGTTGTGTTATTGGTTGTGCAAGATTTTCTTTTTGACAAATAGTCTCTCAGCTGAGCGCTATTGAGGTCACTTGTTAAAGTTGTAGGCATTTCAACAATGTTTGAAAATTTTTTACCCTTTTAAAAATTATTCTACTGAAGGGGAGCCTTGGTGCACGGGTTGAGGTGGTGTTGTGTGATGGTGATCCTGAGGTCATGAGTTCTAGTCTTGAAAGCATCCTTTTAATTTGGTGATTGTTATTAGCACTATATTTTTGGCTAATCGCATCACGTTTTTTTTTTAATTTCTCGCGTCTTTTGGAAATAAGTCTTTTACATACATTTTTAGGAAAAATGTTCAACACGAAAGTTGTATATCTCGACGAGATCTACAACTTTCGTGTTGAACATTTTTCCTAAAAATGCATGTACACGGCATATTTCTAAAAAGCGCAAAATCTGAGCGTATTTCCAAAGTACGCATTGTACATGCATTTTTAGAAAAAGTGTTCAACACGAAAGTCGAGATCTACAACTTTCGGATCTCGACTTTCGTGTTGAACACTTTTTCTAAAAATGCATGTACAAGACGTATTTTTAAAAGACGCAAAAAATTAGGAGAAAACGTATTGCGACCATTCTTGTCATGGCGTCGCCTAGGCGACGCCTAGGCGTCACAGCGCCCAATTGTAAACAAGGCGTTTGACGTCTTTTTTTTTATAAAAATATGGGAATAGACTGCGGTTTATATATAAACCGCAGTCTATTTCATGAACCCGAGCATATATTGTGATTATTTTAAAACCGCAGTTTATTCCATGAATCAGAGAATAGACTGCGGTTTATATATAAACTGCAGTCTATTCTAGGGGTCAGTGTAGCATAGACTGTGGTTTATATATAAACCGCAGTCTATTCTCCAATAGACTGCGGTTTATGAAACAACCAGTCTATTCCATGAACCCGAACATATACTGTGGTTATTTTAAAACCACAGTTTATTACTTGAACCAGAGAATAGACTGCGGTTGTTATGAGAACCGCAGTCTATGCTAGGGTTCATTGTAGAATAGACTGCGGTTCATAGATAAACCGCAGTCGAATCGTAAATCAGGAAATAGACTGCGGTTTATAAAACAACCGCACTTTATAATTCATCGAATAGACTGCGGTTGTTTGACAATAATCGCAGTCTATTCTACCCTGAACTTTAGAATAGACTGCGGTTTATGCATAAACCACAGTCTATACTATCTATTTTTAAATTTTAACAATGAGCCGTAAAAATCTAGTGTTTCCCCGAGTTTTTGGTTTTTCTTTTTACGGTTGCTGCGCTTTGCGAGAAACCCTAAAGATGATTTTATTCAAGTTTCTGCTCTCCTTTGCTTCGATTTGACAATTCTTTTTCGACAAAACTAATATTCTCACTTAGGTATACTATTTCTTAATACTTTTCTCTGTTTTGAACTTTTGATCTCTGTAGTCTGTACTAAATTGCTAATGTTTTTATTATTATTAGTTTATTACTTTATTAGTAGACTAGTTGTAGTACTGTAGTAGTAGTAAATTAGTAATATAGTATAAACATTGTGTTTAAGTTTCTGCTCTTCTTGTTATTCTAAATGTATATGAAGTTATAAACAACACAATATGCCGAAATATTGCAGTTTAACCCCTATTATATATGTGTAAACCTCCTGGGTAACATACTAACATAGTAACATATATATTTATACTTGTGAATTGTGATTGTGTGGTAGTAACTAGTAGATCAATATCATTGCGGTTTTGTATGAATTTTGTTTAGGTTTTTTGTATGGTTTAGGTTTTTTTTAGGGTTTTACAGGAAAATGTCGGATAAGAGATCTTCATCGAGGTCAACAAGAGGCTTCACGAAAATGAATGAATTGAATAAGCTTATGCTAGAGGGGAAGAAGCTTATTATTTCTTTCTGTGATGCTGGCCGCATTATTTCCGAGCCTGAAACAAATAAATTGATGAATTATATGAGATCTCTTGTGAAGTGTTATGTGTCAATTACATATGTTGCATGGAAACATGTTGATAAACAAATTAAAGATCAAGTATGGACAGAATTAAATGTACGTAACCTTGTTATCAGTGATTACATATCTTTGGTGTTTTAGTTAATTTTTAATTGATATTGTCTATTATTTTAAAATTTATTTTGATAATATTGACGGTCATTACAAGACATTAATGAAAGCATGGGTGAAAGTTGAAGGAGTTGTAAATCCAAACTTTTTATCAATTATGTAAAAAATGTTGATTTGGAGCATCGATACAATGTTCCTGTCATGTATAGTTTTATTACTGCCGAAGACTGAAGAGTTTTTGTCGACCATTGCACTATTACAGAATATATGGTTATATGTTCTTATTAAATTCAATGTTTTATATCATTCTTTAACTTTATAACTAATAAGCAAATTAAGTATTAACACATATTTATTTGTATAGGAGAAAAGTAAGGTTAATACTGAGAGAGCAAAAGCACGAAAGACCTTTCATACTACTTCCAGAATGAGTTATTCTGGATTAGAAAAAAGAATGGTATTAGCTCTCTACTTCTCTCTCGTTTTTTGTATTTTAAAATTTGATTTTCTCAATTATTTGTATGATAATTTATTTTCATTTTATTGTCAAGGTTGAATAAGGTGAAGCTGCACCAATTTCACGTGCGGAGTTATGGAAAGCCGATCATAAAAGAAAGACTGGTGAATACATTAGTAAAGATGCAGCTGAGTTGACATCTAAAATGGTAAGTGTAAATGTATCATTTAATCATTTGTAAATTATCGATAGTAATATTTCTTGAGAAATATATTTTCTTATCTGCAATTCTGTTCCAATATTTATTACTTTTGTTTAGGACGAGTTGTCGAGCCAAGAGTCCCAGAGTGCTGAAACATTGTCACAGAGAAGAAATGACAGCCTTGCATCTGTTTTAGGCCAAGAACATCCGGGCAGAGTTAGAGTTGGTGACAAGTTTTCCACAATTACAAGGTTTTTCAAGAATGATAGGCGGAGCGAGAGGACACCAATAGCTCGTATTGAAGATGTTGAAGCTATAATACAAGAAAGATTGAGCCAGCAACAAGAATTATGGATCCAAAAAGAATAAGCGCAACAAGAATTATGGATCCAAAAAGAACAAGCGTAACAAGAATTATGGATCCAAAAAGAACAAACACAACAAGAATTATGGAGCCAAAAAGAACAAGCGCAACAAGCCGAGATTAGTAGTATAAAAAATCAAATTGAAGAGCTTATGCACATGTTTAGTGTTGGAACTGGAACAAGTGTTGCATTTGTAGTTGCACATGTATTATTATGTTTAAATATTTATACTTTTATGAAATGTTATATTCTCTTTTTGTTGCGCAGGTAATTAACTATTTTTTTGTTATTTTTGGTTCTCAGCCGGAGCATGAATCTAGGTCACATGAACCTGAGAGTAGTCAGAGTAGACATGAGCTAATACCTTCTACGGTATTATAATTTATAATATTATTTTTGACTTTTATGTAATCAATGAATTCAATATTGATGTCCACATTCCACAATATTAATTCTTTTATTTCCACAAGCTAGTGAGACTACAAATAAATTCATTGATATCTTGCTCAGTTTCATAAATAAGATGAAGAATGAAGATAAAATAATATCTCTAGTATTAGATTCAATAGTATTTGAGAGTGTTGAATCAACATGTACATACTTTGAAACTTCAGAGTTGTATGATTTTCTAAATATGAAAATGATTGGAGCTAACATCATATTAACATGCATTGGATGAGTATTGTGCATCTGACTACTGAGTATCAAATATTACAAAAATAAGAATTTTTATTAATATATAAATTGATTTTGAATTTACTTGTTTTTGCAAGTACACAGACTCATAATTAAAGAAATTTACATATAATACTGGTGTATATTTTCATAATCCACATGCCATTTTTGCTATTGATGATGACTATGCCAAAAAACATTCAAAAACACGAGTTGAAGATCTAAAAATCAGGCTTATGACGCTTAGTCAACTCCAATCAGATTCTTTATTATTTGTGCCCTATAATAGATTGTAAGTATGAAAAATCTTTGTATCAAATATCAATGATTATTACTATTTTTTATTCTAATTAAGTTATTAATTTTTTCATTTGTTTCGCAGAGAACATTGGATGTTGGCTATTATTGATTATAATAATTATACAGTTTATTGGTTTGATCCCATAAATAATGACATTCGTGATGATATTAAAAATGTTATTACAAAGTAAGTTTATTAATGAGTTATTTACTTACTTTCCTATTTGGAATTCAGATTTTGCTATAAACTATTTTTTTTATATTTTATGAAGTGTATTTAAAGATTTAGCAAAAGAGCGGCGTACCAGTTTTAAAAAACTAAAAGTTACAAAGTTGATTCCGGTAAGTTTTAGAATTATAGCCTATATGAGTATATGTATTGTAATTTAAAAATTTGTAATTAAAATACTTGCTAATTATTTATTTGTGTAGTGCCCAAAACAACCAGATAGTATTTAATGTGAGTATTATATCATGTGCTACATGATTGATATAGTTGATGCTCTTAAAATTGGGCCAATGCCATCATTAGTAAAGGTACGTGACTTATGTCTACTGTCTAGTGCTGTAGTGCATGTAGATTGGTAATAATTATGTTGAATTGATTTTAACAAATTTTGTTTTATTGCAGATCTATCATGGAGTGACACAATTTTCGCCGGAGAAAATAGATAATATTAGAAATAAGATTTGTCATTATATAATCACTAATTGTGTTTCATGAATCATGATTTGATTGACAAATGACAAATGCATTTTTTTATTGCTAGATTTATCATGGAGTGTCTTGTCTATACTATAGAAGTAGAACAAATGAAAATGGTCTTATGGTCTTGTTGACTCTTCTAAATGAGCATGTCTTTAAGAGTTCTTTAAATTGTTCATTGTGATGATTTCTTTAGTCGTTATTTATTTCATTGTCCCGACCTAACTCTGCAATCTATATGTTCTGTTTGTGAAAGATGGAAGACCAAAACAACAACACTCTTGCTCCATCCATTGGTAGCAATGACCTTGATCTAAAAACGGATCCTAAACAAAAAGTAAAGTCAAATGATCCTGTTTGGAAGTATGGTCATTGGCCCAACCTAGAAGATAAAAATACAGTTAAATGTAATTTGTGTGGTAGATTAATAAAGGTGATATCAAAAGGTTGAAGCAACACTTATGTGGCGGGTATGAAGATGTATCCAAGTGTTTTAAGACTACTTCTGAAATAGCAGCTGAGATGTATTCAACTTTAAATGTTAAAAAAAAGACAATGTGTATCTGACTGTTGATGATGACAATGAGAGTGACCAAGAAAGAGAGCCAATAAGGTCACAAAATGTATTCCTGGTATTATCTACAACTAAAACGTCATTTGTCCCAAGTTTTGGGACAAGTGCCAAAAAGAGGAAAGTAATCCACTTGGCACAAAAAAGGGGGGGCCTATGGATGCTCATGTGAGGCGTGCGCCTGAAGATGTAGTAGATGATAGATGTGCAAAAGGTCCTGCACAAACTACTATGGAGAGATGTTTTAGAAAACCTGAAGAGAAAAAGAGAGTTGATAGTTATGTTGCTGATTGATTCTATGAATGTGGAATTCCATTCAATGCTGCAAAGACACGAAGTTTTGAAGTCATGCTTGAAGCAGTTGGATAGTATGTGTCTGGTTATAAAGACCATAGTTATCATGATTTGAGAGTTCCATTGCTAAAAAATACAAAAGATAAAGTTATGGAGATGAAGACAAACTATCAAGCGTACTGGAGGAGATATGATTGCACACTTATGTTATATGGTTGGACAGACAGGAGAGGGAGACATTTGATCAATTTCCTAGTCAACTGTCCAGAAGTATCCTATTTTATGGGTTCCGTAGATGCATCCAGTCATATTCAAGATGCTACAATGTTATCAGAGTTGCTTGATAGTAAGATTAGAGAGATATGAGCAGAGTGTGTTGTTTAGGTAATTTTTTTGGTTTCATTAATTTAGTAATTTTCATATTTCAAATTTAATAGTCTACAACTTTCAATAATTACAAAGTTATGTTGTCTGCACTCTGCAGGTGGTGATTGACAATGCTTCTAATCACAAGACAGCTGGTAAAATTCTAATGGAAAAAAACCTACATTATTCTGGACTCCTTGTGTAGCTCATTGCATTGATCTCATGCTACAAGATATAGGCAAGCTACAACAGAACAAAACTGTGATAAGAAAGGCAAGAATGATTACAAATTTCATCCACAGACACACTCGTTTACTTGATGCAATAAGGACTACTATATGCGGTGATCTAGTGAGGCATTCAGTAACTAGATTTGCAACATCATTCCTCACTTTACAAAGTGTGCTTAAGCATGAGGAGAAGCTGAAATTATTCTTTATGTCGCCCTCGTGGAATGCCGCTAATTTGACAAAAACTGAAGCTGAAAAACAGATTGTTGAAATAATACTTTCAACCAATTTTTGGAATGCAGTAAGAGATTGCCTAAAAGGAGGAAAACCATTGATTGCTGTTTTGCGATTAGTAGATGAAGATGAAAGGCCGGCTATGCTTGAAGTATATGTTGCAATGAAAGAAGTCAAACAAAAGATCAAACAACATTTTGATAACAAAGAAAGATTATTTAAAAAGATTATTGAGATTGTTGAAAATAGACGGACAAATCAAATAGAGCAAAAATTGTATAGGGCGGATTTGTTTCTAAATCCAAGCAAATATTTTGAATACGAGGAACAAAATAATGATGATGCTTGAAAATTTCAAGATATGTTCAATGATGTTATTGCAAGACTAGTGCACGATCAAGAATTGCAAGACAAGATTGCCGAGCAAGGTACTAACTACAAAGCATCTCGAAATAGTTTTGGAAAGCCTATGACTATTAGGCAACGAACCACCTTAAATCCAAGTAAGTATTGTTTACGTTTTTTTTTTCTTAAATTATTTATATGTCAAATAATTTATATTTGTCTTAAATGAATAGTGGACTGGTGGGGTGCACATAGAGGACAAAATGTTGACCTTACAAAGGTAACATTCCGCATAAATGGCTTATGTTGTTCTTCTTCTAGTTGTTAGCGCAATTGGAGTACTTTTAAGTTTGTAAGTATGCAAATATTCAATATAAATTTTAATATTTTATATTTATTAATTTACCAATAAGTTTGAAATTATCTTGATTCAGATTCACAGAAAGAAAATAAATAGATTGGAACATCAAAGGTTTAGTGATCTTGTATACATCCAATATAATCGTCGTCTACAAGCACGATTCCAAGAAAGACGTGAAAAAGGAAGAAATTACAACTCTTTGGTGCTTGATGAGCTTGACTGGAGTAGTGAGTGAATGGTGAACAAAGCAGAGGAAGCTCTAGTTTTTGATGATGATAATTTCACATGGGATGCTGTAGAGAGAGCTCTTGGAACTAGGGCTCGAAATTTATGAAGTGGAGTTGAAACTAATCATCAACTAAATGAACTAATAGCTCAAGGGGATGCAGATTTAGATCATTTTGTATTTGCCAGTGATGATGAAGATATTTATGATAATTATGGGCAAATGGCGAGTACCTCAAACCAACCAATCACATGCAATGTCAATAATGACTTACTAGATAATGATTCTAGTTGATCTTTTATGATTATTTAAAGTTTACGTTAAAAATATTATTCATGCTAATATGCTATTGTGCAATGATGAAGACATTTTGGATTTGACCACAATACTAGACTATGATATTTTTGTATTCTCTTTTTTGTTATTGCTTTCTTTGAAGTCTGTCTTGAGTCTTGACCATTGATTTCCATTGTTTTTTCTTACTATTACATGCTTATTGCTTCATGGTATTTGAGATATGTATTAATGTATTGAGGTTTGAGAATTGAGGATTTGAGATATCATGATTCATGAATACATGATATTGGAAGTTGGAACATTAGTGCTTGCTACTAGCCTACTTCTTGTCATATCATGCGTTGAGAATTGAGATATGAAGATATCATGAATTCATGATATCAGAAGATTCAGAAGCTATACTTAGTTGCTAACTGCTATGATTAGTTAGTTGCTAACTGCTACCTGTCCATATATGATATATCAGAAGCTATTCTTAGCTGCTAATTGCTATGCTTAGTTAGTTGCTTAATGCTAACTGTCTATATATCAGAAGCTATTTTTAGTTGCTTACTGCTAACTGCTAGTCTGCTATGAAGAAGAAAAAAAAATCTCTGGCTGTGTTGGTACTTGGTAAACATTATCTAAAAAAATGGAGCTTTAGACTGCGGTTATTATAATAACCGCAGTCTAAAATATGGCAGACATGCTATAGACTGCGGTTATTATAGTAACCGTAGTCTATAGACGAATATAGACTGCGGTTATTCTAATAACCGCCGTCTATAGTCTTAAGGATATAAGTTGCGATTATTCTATTAACCGCAGTATATAGTCTGTCGAGAATAGACTGCAGTTATTATAAAACCGCAGTCTATAACATGTATACTATACACTGCGGTTATTATAAAACCGCAGTCTATATCATGTGTACTATAAACTGCGGTGTTTATAATAACCGCGATCTATATCCTTCAGATTATAGACTGCAGTTATTATAATAACCGCATTCTATATACTGCCTTAAAAGAAAAATTTGGCGCCTTGCGACGTGCTCGCCTTAGTGTTGCCTAGGCGTCCGCCTTGTCGCCTAAGCGTCAAGACGCCCAACGTTCGTCTTGGTTTGCCTTGACGCCGAGACAAGAATGATTGCGACTAATCAAAACTGTAGTACTAATAACAATCACCTTTAATTTAGGGTAAGATTTGCCCTCATTTTACCCTCTTGATGGGACCCTTCCCCAGACCCTTGTATGGGATGCTTTGTGCATTGGGCTGCCCTTAAAAAAGGCGTTTGGAGGTTCACTGTACCTTTTCTTTCATCTTTTCTTTGGGTGCCTCTGAATGCTGTTTTCAGCTTTTTTGATGGTCATCTCTCTCACCGCTCTCTGAAACAGATCCTGAAATATTCTAAGATCCAATTATGTGTTCACATTTAATATGCTGTTCAATCCAACAAAAAAATGTGCGCACTGTGTTTTTTTGAAGCTCCGTTACTAGCAAAATTTTTTTGGATTCTAGTATATTATTATTATTAGCAAATCTTTATATTTTAAATTAGCTATTTGAAAATCTTTTTGTTACCGACAAACTATCATAAAGATAAAATAAAAAAATTTAAATTTTCTATAAACATGTATTCATTCAAAGCAAGGGATGAAATACAAAAATAAAAGATTTTGATGGCTTGAGACATTTGAACAGAACTCCCTGTTGGACTTTTGTTTTGTTGACCAGTCAATATTTGAATTTTAATATTATTTTATGTATGGATAATTAATAGGAGAGAGAGTGTGTATTAAATAGGAGAGAGAAGGTGGTTGATTTTGGTTACCTATAAATAGGCATGTATGTAGTTCATTTGAGATTGATGAGAAAAGTTTGCCTTCTTCTATTGTGAAGCGCTGCAGCGCTGAAAGTTTTTAGAACTTGTACGGTTTTATTTTGATTCTCGCAGCAGTTGAGAGAGAGTGAGACAGTGAGCGTCTGTGCTGCCCGTTTTGTGATCTCACCGAGCAAGAGGAGGAGACGTCTCGCCTGGTCCCCTCTCGCCGGGATCATCTCGCCAAGCCCGCCTCGTCCCGCGGAGAGCTTCGTCTCGCCCGTGCACTCTCGCCGGAGCCACCTCGCAGGAGGTTTCCCGCCGGCCCATCTCGCCTGGGGTTGTGCCCGTCTCGCCCGGGGCATCTCGCCTGGGTAGGCATCTCACCCGCTTCCAACAAGTGGTATCAGAGCCAGGTTCGATCCCCTGGAAGTTTGCTCGCAAGGTCTCGTGATAAGGAGAGATGGAGATGGGAGGTGTCATGCCGGGGCAAGTCCCCAAGTTGATAAAGACCAATTATGGAAATTGGAGCATCCAGATGAAGGTGTTGCTCGCCTCCAAAGAGTTGTGGGAGGTAGTAGAGGACGGTGTTGAGGAGCTTACTGCCGAAGCAGAAGCGGCATTGACTAACGCTCAAAGGACGGCGTTGAGAGAGTCTAAGAAGAGGGACAAGAAGGCTCTCTTCTTACTTTACCAAGGCGTGGATGAGGCGACCTTCGAGAAGATCTCAGATGCGGAGACATCAAAGGAGGCAATGGAGATTCTGCAACTCTCCATGCAGGGAGTTGATAAGGCAAAGAAGGTGAAGCTGCAGTCCCTTCGAGCTCAGTATGAAGTGATGAAGATGCAGGGTTCAGAGAAGGTTGGTGACTACGTGACCCGTCTGCGGACGCTCACGAATGAGATGAAGAGGAATGGAGAGGTGACTGATGATGTAAGTTTCATGGAGAAGCTCCTGCGATCTATGTCTAATAAGTACATGCATGTGGTGGTGGCGATTGAGGAGTCAAAAGATCTCACCCTGATGACAGTGGATGAACTTGTTGGATCACTACAAGCCTATGAGTACCGCATGCTGCAGGATGATGAGGAGTCGAGTGGCTTGGGGAAAGCACTCCAGACTCAGCTTAACTTTGGAGAAAGCTCAGGAAGAGGAGGAGGCCAGCGTGGCCGAGGCTACCAAGGAAGAGGTAGAGGCGGAAGAGATGGAAGAGACTTCGGAAGAAATCAGTACAACCAGAAGGAGGCGGAGCAACCTCAGGGTTGGAGACACGATGGAGGAGGAACAGGAAGAGGCCAAGGGAGAGGACAAGGAAGGGACCAAGACAGAGGTCAAGGAAGAGGAAGAGGAGATATGTCCCACACTCAATGTTACAACTGTAACAAGTTCGGGCATATGAGCTACGATTGTTGGGCTCCTAGGAAGGGAGGAGATGCCAATCACTATGCTGAGGCAAGTAACACGAGTGGCGACCCGATGATGTTCCTTACCATCCAAGGTCCTGTAGGAGGGAGGAACGGAGTGTGGTACTTGGACACTGGTGCAAGTAACCACATGTGTGGAGATAAGGAGTTGTTCACCAGCCTTGAAGAAAATGGCGGTGAAGTCAGTTTTGGCGACGCCTCGAAGATATCTGTGGAAGGAATAGGAGTGATAGCGGTCACGATGAATGAGAAGGAGGTGCATATCAACGATGTCTTCTATGTGTCAGGCTTGAGGAGTAACATCCTAAGTCTTGGACAGCTGGTAGAAAAGGGCTATCGTGTCCTGTTGAGGGATAGTACCTTAGCGATGAAGGATAGTCAAGGAAGAGAGGTGGTGAGAGTGAAGATGGCAACAAATCGCCTCTTCCCTCTAAGTATGGATGCCAAGGAGACGACATGTCTTGCGAAGACAGGAGAAGAAGAGGAAGCTTGGCTGTGGCACCACCGGATGGGCCATCTGGGGTTCACAGGCCTGAAGCTACTATCCCACTCCAAGATGGTAGAAGGGTTGCCCATGATCTCGCCTCCTCAGTGGGTATGTGAGGCATGTACCAAAGGAAAGCAGAAGAGAGAAACGTTCAAGGCTGGAAAGTCCCGGAGGGCGACAAGGCAGCTGGAGCTAGTTCATTCGGACATAGCAGGTCCGTTTGAGACGACCTCAGTTGGAGGCAGCAGATACTACATTACCTTCACAGATGACTACAGTCGGAAGTGTTGGGTGTACTTCCTGAGAGAGAAGGCCGAGGCACTTGACAAATTCAGGGAGTTTAAGACAATGACTAAGAAGGAGAGTGGGCAGCCACTGAAGGTGCTTAGGACAAATAGAGGTGGGGAGTACACCTCTAGGATGTTTGATGACTTCTGTAGGGAGTGGGGGATATCACATCAGCTGACGGCGGCGTACTCACCTCAGCAGAATGGCGTGGCAGAGAGAAAGAACTTGACCATCATGAATATGGCAAGGAGTATGGTGAAAGGCAAGGGGTTGCCTAAGAAGTATTGGGCGGAGGCAGTACAGGTGGCAGTGTACTTGTTGAACCGTTGCCCAACGAAGAGTGTAAAGTTCAAGACGCCGTTCGAAGCATGGTGTGGGTGGAAGCCAAGCGTGAAGCACCTAAGGGTCTTCGGGTGTGTGGCTTATGCCCATGTCCCGGACCAGAGGAGAAGGAAGTTGGATGACCGGAGCGAGAATTGCATCTTCGTAGGCTACGCTCCTGCGAGCAAAGCATACAAGCTGTACAACCCGGTGACGGAGAAGGCCATCATCTCAAGGGATGTGGTGTTTGAAGAAGACAGCTGCTGGAACTGGGATGAAGAGGTGAGGAGCATCAAGGGGATGTTCTTTGATGATGATGAAGAAAAAGGTGGTCAGGGAGATGAAGCTGAGATGAGTGGAGCTGAGCCACCATCACCACCAAGCAGGGAGTCAGGGGGAGCTCTCACCCCTTACTCAAGTGGAGCAAGTACGAGCAGAGGAAGATCTGGTGAAGCAAACACCAGCGGAACCAAGGATGATCGTCCTCAACCTCGGACAAGGAGGTTGGAGGAGATCTATGAAGAGACGGCTCCAACTCATAACAATTTTTCCTTATACTGTTTGTTTGCAGATGTTGAGCCGTGCTCCTACGAAGAGGCCGCCCAAGAAAAAACTTGGAGAAAGGGGATGGATGTGGAGATAGCCTCCATCAAGAAGAATGACACCTGGAAGCTGGTGGATCCACCTGCAGGCCACAAACCCCTCGGGGTGAAGTGGGTGTATAAGGTGAAGAAGAATAGAGATGGAGGCGTGGAGAAGCATAAGGCACGGCTAGTCGTGAAGGGCTACCGGCAAGTCCAAGGGGTGGACTATGATGAAGTCTTTGCCCCAGTGGCGAGGATCGACACTATCAGGATGATCATCGCACTGGCAGCGCATCATGGGTGGAAGATCATGCAGATGGACGTGGTCTCTGCCTACCTAAATGGTTACCTAGAAGAGGATGTGTACATCGAACAACTCCCAGGATATGTCATGAAGGGACAAGAGAAGAAAGTGTGCAAGCTGGACAAGGACCTATATGGTTTGAAGCAGGGGGCTCGCGCCTGGAATGGGAGGATTGATGCCTACCTCCAGAAGCACAGTTACAAGAAGTGCCCCTATGAGTATGCTTTGTACACCAAGGTGGAGAAGGGTGGAGACATGATGATCATATGTCTATATGTAGACGACATGATCTTCACCGGCAACAGCCCCGTAATGTTTGAAGAGTTCAAGAGAACCATGGAAAAGGAGTTCGAGATGACGGACCTTGGTGAGCTCAACTACTTTCTGGGAGTAGAGGTGCATCAGAGAGAGGACGACATCATAATTTCGCAGAGGAAGTACGTGGAAGAGATTCTGAAGAAATTCAGGATGGAGGGTAGCAAGACAATCTCCACTCCTGCGGACCCCGGAACGAAACTGAGGAAGGACTCCAAAGAGGAAGGAGTGGACCCAACTATGTTCAAGAGCCTGGTCGGAAGTCTAAGGTACCTGACTTTCACTAGGTCGGACATCATGTACGCTGTTGGAGTTGTAAGCAGGTACATGGAGGAACCGAAGCAGGACCACTTCACAGCAGCGAAGAGGATCCTGAGGTATGTGAACGGGACTCGGGACCATGGCCTGAAGTACTCATCTGGAGGAGAGTTAAAGCTAGTCGGCTACTCGGATAGTGACTATGGAGGTGATGTGAACGACCGGAAGAGCACTTCCGGGTACGCGTTCAACATGGGAATCGCGGCGTTCTCATGGAATTCAAAGAAGCAGGCTACTATAGCCTTATCATCTTGTGAAGCGGAATACATAGCAGCAGCGGCCTGTACCTGCCAGGCGATTTGGCTGAGGAACCTTTTGGAGGAGTTGCATCACCCGCAGGATGGTCCGATGACTTCGTACGTTGACAACATGTCGGCCATCCAGCTCGCGAAGAACCCGGTGCTGCATGGGCAGAGCAAACACATAGAGACAAGGTACCATTTCCTCCGTGAGCAAGTGGAGATGAAGACGGTTGAAGTGAAGCATTGCCCTACCGGAGAGCAAGTCGCGGATATTTTCACCAAGGCGTTGAAGGTGGAGACATTCTTGAAGATGAGGAGCAAACTCGGCATGTACTGCCAAGTTTGAGGGGGAGTGTGTTGGACTTTTGTTTTGTTGACCAGTCAATATTTGAATTTTAATATTATTTTATGTATGGATAATTAATAGGAGAGAGAGTGTATTAAATAAGAGAGAGAAGGTGGTTGATTTTGATTACCTATAAATAGGCATGTATGTAGTTCATTTGAGATTGATGGGAAAAGTTTGCCTCCTTCTATTGTGAAGCGCTGCAGCGCTGGAAGTTTTTCAAACTTGTACGGTTTTATTTTGATTCTCGCAGCAGTTGAGAGAGAGTGAGACAGTGAGCGTCTGTGCTGCCCGTTTTGTGATCTCACCGAGCAAGAGGAGGAGACGTCTCGCCTGGTCCCCTCTCGCCGGGATCATCTCGCCAAGCCCGTCTCGTCCCGCGGAGAGCTTCGTCTCGCCCGTGCACTCTCGCCGGAGCCACCTCGCAGGAAGTTTCCCGCCGGCCCATCTCGCCAGGGGTTGTGCCCGTCTCGCCCGGGGCATCTCGCCTGGGTAGGCATCTCACCCGCTTCCAACACTCCCATCACAGATGATAATAGAGTTGAAATCTCCTCCCTCTCAAAAATGAAGTTATTTGAAAATAAAAAAAGAATTCCTAACCTGTAAATGCTTAAATTAATCACTGTCAATGTTGATGGAGAGACAAAGGTAGAGTTTGGTTACAAATAAAGCAAGTAGAAAATATGTAATAAGAGCTGAATGATGGTATCCGGCGGCAAGGGGCGGCAGTGCCGCACGGGAAATGGATAGAGAATGACACATGGTGTGCTTGAGGCGGCTGGATGGTGTTGCACGGTCCCGACGAGTCGTCGGCGATTGAGCGAATGGGTGCAGTCGGACGATAGTGAAGTTACTGGGCATGCGTAGAACGGGCACTAGGTCCACGGGCACTGGAGCTTGCACGCTTGGAATCGCACACGGGAGAGGGAGGATAGTCGCGAAGAATGGGAGTAACGAATTAGATTTTGGGTGAATTTTGAGTTTGCTAGCGCCCAAATAAGATTTGCTAATAACAATATCATTTTTGTTAACCAAATTAAGTTCAAAAGGATATTTAGGTCTTTGGCGTGTATGAGGAAGAGGAACGCTACTCATGGGAACTGGGAGTCGGTAAGAGCTCATCCCTTGTACTTTTTTAAAAAAAATAACTGAATTGCATTACTTATTTTATTTTTTTTAATCAAATTTATTATATAAATATTAACCTTTGCATTTCAAAAGCAGCAAATTCCTATTTTTAAAACGCTCCTTAATAAAGAAGATAGCTGATTTTCTATTTGTGGGTTTATGTTAACGCTGCTTCATTTGGCGCGGCGTTTTCGCCGGTCGTTTGGGCAAATGCCGCTGGACGACGGATAAACAAACGCCCTCTGGCGGTGTTTGCTCCGTTTCCCCCTGCTGCCCTCTGAAAAAAGCCACAAACTGCTCCGTTTCAATCCCCAGCTCCCCGCCTTCAGTTCGATTGCCACGGGAGAAACCGCCGGATGAGCCCGCCACCGCTACGCCAAATAAAGCTTGAATGATTTGGGTGAGTCCATGTTTGAGGTATTTTTGATGTACATAGAGGCATAAAGCCATCTAATTGGAACAAAAAAAATATAGATATTTATATTACCAGCCCAACAATTAATATTCGCAGCTCACCGATACATCCCATCAAGTTGATATTCGCAGCCCACCAAATTGATATTCACAACCCACATGATATTTGCAGCCTAAAAGTTAATTTAATTTTTTTTCTTGCATAAATTAGTAAACTATGGTGCAGATGTCCCAAATGTGAGGAGGCAGGGCGGCGCGAACGGGCAGCATGTGAATGAAGGGGGTGTACGGGCTAGGGTGAAACTCAATGGGGGCTGGAGTAGAGAGGGGAATTATGTATGACTTTATATTTTATTTTGATTTTTTTCATGACTGCAAATATCGATTGTGGAGATGCTAATATAAATCCTTAAAACAGTTTTGGTCTTGAGTTTTGTTGCGGGTCACCCGATCTCTTCCCGGTCCGGAAAAATCGGACCTCCTTAGTTCGGAATTGGACTGAGCGTGCAAACCGTCAAAGTAAACAGTAGCAAATGGCAAGAGACTTTTTTTTGACGTGGAAAACATGGAAAGGGTGAAAAATCACGTGGCTGGATCTGTATCGAGCCAAAATCCACTAGTTTGTTTGAGTTTACAGATATTGAGATTTGATCACGGAGGGCGGCGGACCGTTTCTCCGTTACAATTGCAAAGTACACAAAATAGTGGAAAAATAAGTGAAGTTCTCGGAGGCTCGATGGAAGTGCGCCGACCTTGGAATGTTACTGAGTTCACGGAATCTTGATGAGAGCGTTCCAACTGAAAAAATCTCTAAGTACGCATAGCCTTGAAGAGAGAGCTCTCGTTGAAGCGGAGTTTTGATGGGGCGATCTCGTGGAGGCGGATGTCATGACTTGATGCTTGTTGGAGCCTTGGCGAGCGGAGCTAAGTGAATTTCTAAGCGGAGAATCGGCGTAAGTCCACAATCTCGCCGGAAAACCTCAGAGCTGTCTCTTGCCTCTAAAGTTTTCTGTCTTCAAGTGAAGCCCTGGGAGGCCATTTATAGTTTTCTGGAGGATCATGGTGGTAATTGCGTCAGAGTGTAATTACCACTGACGAATGACGTCGCTCTATTTCGGTCACCTGTCTCATCAAAATTAGCGAAATGACGGAAGTGCCCCACGGGCAGTTCGGACAGCCCAGGCAAGGTGCCTGGTGGCGGTGGTGGTCGGAGGCAGCCGACAACGGCGGAGACGGTTGGAAACAACGAGGGTCGTCGCAGGCCACCGACAGGCACGTGCGGGACTACACCAGACTATGAAAATTCATAAAATCAAAAAAAGAATTAGTAGAGATCATATACTTACTACGCCAAACTATTACAGTATATTAGCGGTCTTTTCAAGGAAGATTGTTATTAAACATGCGAACAATATTTTGAAAAATCTACCATTAAACTCATCAAGTTTATTAAAATTGATTTGACATGCACAATAATATATGTATTGTGACGAGGATTTCTTAACAAAAAAAATCAAAAAGTGATAGTGTGTTTATTTTAAGTTGCATTAATTAATTTATAAGGGAGGAGCTCGTGCTTGTCGCGATCGAGTTACTGTCGTGATTGATCGTAAGGACGGAGCTCCGCGCCTATCGCTAGTGACAGTAAATAGAATATTTGCCCATACATTGGAGTTTCCAGTTACTTACCCTCATGCCTAAAAAAAACTTTATTAGAACAACTCAAATATTTTATACAGAGAGCTGGACTTAGCTATTAGATTGCCTTCGCTGTAATGATATAAAGCTAAGACTCTGTTTCAATTTTTTATTGTTTAAACTCTTTAACGGTCTGATTTTAATTGACAGAAAACTTAATTAAACCTAAAATATCTTGAGTTTCTCTTATATAATATTGGGAATATGGAATCCAATCTTGTGTTGACCCAAACCGACTCAAGATCGGGTCCAACTTATTCTATTCAGCTGAGCTGCACTTGGTCTTAGGATAGCTATGCCTGCTCAGAAGTCGAGTCGGAATGACTCCTTAAGTTCTGTGGGAAAAAAAATATGGCCAACGTATAAGGTATATTTTTAGGGTAATTTAAAGCATAGTTTATGCGTTCGATTGCAACCGCTAGCCCTCTGAAATATCATTTTATGCCGCTACCACCCTCCCAAATAAGCTCTAAATAGGAGCTCACTGGGAAAAAAAAAAATTTCATCTCCATCGCCTGCTGCCCTCCCATGCCTAATTTTTCCGTTCGGAGTTCGGACTTCGGATGATCTTATGGAGATCAAAATAGATCAAAATATGTTCTCCTGGAGATCAAAATATGATCTCTTCTGGAGATCAAATATATACTTGAGAGCAAAATATGATCTTTAGGAGTCGGATGATCCCCAGAATATGTTTTTCAGAAGATCAAATACGAGCTCTCCACAAAAATTCTGCCCCAAATAACCCCTAAATAATACTTTATACTCCAAAGGATTAGGCTTTGATTGTAAGATGTTTTTTTTTGAAGAAACGGGCTCTCATAAAATTAATTCCCAACTTTTAAGCTCGGGGGGGGGGGGGGGGGGGGCGCCGGGTTTCACTCCAGTATGAGGGGGAAAAAAGGGGGGAGGGGGCGGGAAGAGAGAAAAAGAGGGGGAGGAGAAAAGGGGGGGGGGGGGGGGGGGGGGGGGAGAGGGAGAAAAAGAGAAGAGGAAAGAAATTTTAAAAAAAGGGAGCTAGGGAGAGAGGAAGATGATGCTTAGGGATCATGTAACACCCCCCAAAGGCCTTGACAAGAACAGGGAAAAATCCGAGCGGAGCTCAACGATCCGCTCGACGAAGATCGTTGAGCTCCGCTCGACTATTTTGGCCTATTTTGTGAAATCTTTCCCGTTCGGCGAACTAAAGCCAGTTCGACGGACTTACGCCCGATTTGACCATCGTGTACGGCAAAATTGTATATTTTTATTTGTAATCAAGCAATTCTATTTATTTATCAATTCCGTAGTTGACTATCATTTTCATCATCTCAACAATATGAATTTATAAATAATTCATATACAATGACTTGTTCATTAGTTTTTAGTGCAAGACCCCCATTTGGATGTGCAGATCCACCAAGTCGCAGCCCATTTAGCAGGGACCGCAACCGGCGGACGAGGATCCAGAACTTGCACTATCCAAACCGCACCTAAAACACATCTTATTCATGCATAAAATTATTGTTGCACAATCATATAATCATGGAGTTTAATACAAGAAGAAAAAGAATAAATCATGAAAATATAAGAATAAATCTGCAAGCAGCTTCTTATCACACTGCTGGGGCATAATACAACATCACTTCCGCTAACATTAACAAATATGCATCACTTCCGCTAACATTAACAAATATACATCAGTTCATGTGGTTATTATGATCTCCAACAACATGAGTTACAAAAACAAACGTCATGGATGGATCAAACATCGATACAATGCACAAATTAAAGAGCAAGCTTGCACCAAGTGATGCATAATGTTCTTCAGCCACTCTTTTCAAACCTGGTAACACACTTCTCTCTTCTTCTAGACGTCATAATTAAAAATGACTTACGGCTGGGGTTAGTGTTACAGGAATTTTGTACTTGCAAAAGTCATGACCTCGCAAGCACGGAATCAGTTCAGCAATTTGGGTCAAGGAGTTGATAAGTCTCGCTATTGGATTTCTCCTCAACCTTG
This sequence comes from Platanthera guangdongensis, assembly GCA_039583875.1. Lineage (NCBI taxonomy): Eukaryota > Viridiplantae > Streptophyta > Magnoliopsida > Asparagales > Orchidaceae > Platanthera > Platanthera guangdongensis. The sequence continues at coordinate 57,068,574 of CM077158.1, forward strand.
TCCTCGATCTGGTTGCTTCCTCCAGCATGATTAGTGTTATCTATTCTCGCCAAAAAATTCTCTATTACCCCAGCAGGAGTCTTATCTTGGCCTTGGTTTAATTGGCTCAACTTCAGTTTCTCCTGCAATAACAAGTATAAGTTGACGATTACATTAATGTATATTATAAATTTGATGAACTTTTATTTTCTTTGACACCATTTTTGTTGCAAATTCAAGGAGGTTAATTCACAAAAACTACAGGGGAACAATTCATTGTGGGAATACCCCACGTTCACTGCCGTCAGAGTTGAAGATCCACATAGAGTAATCAGTGTCGTTGAGCCCTGGCATCGCAAAGATCACACCATCGACACCAAAGCCAAAGTTGTGATTGCAGACCTTCATCGCCTGCTCCGGAGTAACCCAAGGTTCCAATGAGTCTTTGTTTTCCACCTTTGTTGGAAAATAAACAGTAGTTTATAGATCACAGATAAAAAACCATCAAGTGCCCAAAGCTTTAAACGCAAAAAAATATTACATGGTATACCTTACAAAATTGGAATTTGGGACTTGAAATCAAGCATACCGCGATAGTATGATCTTCTCAAGCTTGAGCCACCTCAACAAGCCTAGTGAGATTAAAAGAAGGAAAATTTCAATAATTGAGAAGGAAAATTTTGAAGATGGAAATGAAACCAAAAGTCAAAAATATTGTCTACCTGCTAGCGGCTCTTTTTCTTGTTATCATCCTTGACCTTTTGCTTGAGCTGCCCATCGGATCGGGCCCGAAATTGGTTCATCCCCAATACCTGTGCGACTCGCGCCCAGTACAAGAAACGCTTGGCTAGACTCTTCCAAGACGTTTGATCACCAGTCGCCGATTTCACATGGGAGCGCTCTGCTGGACTGGTCAACAAGTAATTGAGCAGCTCCTTCTCCGCTTGGGAAAATGGCTCCCCTGCAGATGGGGCGGGGACGCTTGCCGCCAATATCTGATCCAAACAAGGCAACTGATGATCGACCATGAATGGCGGACGCAAAACAATCTCGCTGACAACATACATGTCGACCACAGTAGGTTCCTCCCCCGTCGTGATGATTGTAGAAGAGGTCGGTTGATTTGAATTCCGGGTGGTCGGAGATGCAGCTGGCACTGATGGTTCGGCCGGCGGCGATGGTAGAATATGTAGGGAGCCTGGATAGTTGTGCTGGTGGGCCGCCTCGGAATGCGATTGCAAACGATAATGATGACTTGGTCGTGCCGATGTGGTTGATGTCGCACGCTTCTTGAGGCGTGCAAGATACTCCCAACGATTCTGGATCTCCTTGTGGGTCATCTCGAGCAGATCCTCACGACGGGAAGCAATGCGGGCGTACGCGGGAGCGATCACTTTGGTCCAATGAATGTTACCGACATATCCGACATCAATCTCTTGCTGAACTAGTCGATCAATGATATCGTCTGATGACCCTTCAATTAGTTGTTCGGGCGCAGATTGCAGATTCGATGCACGGGGTTGACGTAAACTGTGACTGGCGTCAGTTGCCAAGGTGACAATTCGAGTTGTAGTCGTCGTCACGGTCTCTTCCAACTACATAATGTTGAAACTGTCAACAGGGGGCGACCGTAATGGAGCAATCACTGACGCGGCTTGACTCAGGGCAGTAATGATGCTGCGTTTGGGCGCTGCTCGTTTAATGGGCAATCTGAATCGGGCATGGGCAACCATATCCTCCAAGTGTTGTTTCAGGACCTGTTCCGATTTCGGCCGAATGAACCGTTTGAAAGCGAAATTGGTGCTACGCAGAGCCGAGACTAGAACATACCAGATTCTGTGCAATTGTGGAAGATGCAAAGATTCAATAGGAAAATCCTTCAGATCTTGGAGCTCATCGGGTAGAAGAAATTTGAGAGCAATCGTTCGGAGCAAGCGACACTCCAAGGGGTTGATCATCGGTGAAGTGCTCATGACAGATTCCCATAGATTAAGCCCTTGTAATGCCGACTGACGTTCATTGCCCGATGCGTTGAGGCTGCGAGGTTTCTTATGGTGACTCGATGAAGAGCTGCATTCATGCGATGTTGGTCCTGGCTTGCGGCGCTTGCGATTGGACTGAATGGAATGGGGCATATTGCTTAATTTGACGCCAGATTCGGCGCCAATCAACGGATCGACATCGTCGGCATGGTTCAGATCTCCATCGTCCTGCGGTGCAGCATCGTCTTCTTCAACGATGTGATGATCATCGTGATCCCTCTCGACAACAGCAGTGGCAACATCAAGGGCATCGTGCATAATCGCATCGAACGTGTGACTCGACCAAATTCCATCTTCGACGATTGATTCTGCGACCACTCCAAGAGATTCCAATTGCCCTGTAGGAATTTCGGGCAGTTGAGGAAGAGATTGTCCAAACGCTGCCGTCAATCCAAATTCGTCGTCACAATCATCAATTGAGAGAGGCAGTAAGTGAAACATTGTTGATAGAGACGTAGGCGAGGGAGTGATGTCATCGATCAGAAATAGTGCGATATATTGAGTGAGAATGATATTCATCCCAGAGACTGGCAAATATGCCCATCGAGAATCGAATTGGAGTTCGCCTCGAAAGTTGATTTGAGTGACAACATGTAGCAACAAGTTCCCTCCTTCCAGGGATACGGTCTCCGGGCAAATGGCTCGTCCATGGCGCCACAAATTTTCATTCTTCCCTGATCCACGACGCAAACTCGAACAAAAGAAGCAATCCACGATGGTAGTCAACGAGGATGCTGGCGGCATTAAGCGGTTTCTGATGTGCCTTTTCTGCGTCTCGTGACAAGCTAGAAGTTTGCTCGTCACGATGCTCTTAGATGGGGGCACATCATTCTTGATTTCCCACTTTTCAATGCGATCCAATAATGCATCTAATTCAGCCTCAATGATGGCGCCCTCCCGCATTGGTCCTTTTTCAGTCCCAACAATGATTTCGGCCACGATAGACATGAATTGTTCATGCCGAGAACGATCTGTGCCGTTTGAATTGTCTCGGTATCTCGTGATCAAGTGGTGATTGTCGAGTAGAATAGTGATGTTCTCAAATTCTTCCAGCCATTCCCGATCATCGCAGCACTTGTCCAGGTACATAATGAGTTGCGTCGTATCAATACCATAAGCTTTGTACCGTTTCAACAAACCCCAACCAACAGATCGACGTTCTGCATTGCCCGTCGTGGTTGTGAATTGATGGGAGAGGATTTGTTGGCGCTCGTTCATGACGAAGTGCAATCCATTAACGGGGGCGAATTTCCTGTCGTTGAACTCATCCGTCAATTTCATGCGTCCTGGCACGTTGTGATGATGGTCAGCCGATAGATAAGTCCCGATGATGGCGCCTTCCATTTGGTTGAAGAACGGGAGTTGGCGAGCAATGCAGTCGTTGACCAGGCCTGTCAACGTCGATTCCACTGGACCGAGAGTTCCATTGTACCCGTTACAATGCTGAAAGAACGACGGAAAATCGGGAAACACTGACGGATCCTGAGGCGACGTCGATTGCCCAAGTGCGACATCCCGAGCATGCATTTCCAAATACCACGACACGTGGCCACGATATAGCGCGGCTTGACGCATGTATCAAGTCGTTCGTGCACAACGAATCACCTTGACGACATCCGCACTGCCGGAACGGGACGTGTACAAGTCGTATGTCATTTGAACAAGACTGACGTCGTGCGTGTTCTATTCGAACAGTTGTACTGGATAGTTAAGTACGATGGGCGTCGGAATCAACTTCTCGGTTTTGGCCTCGTCCATTACATGGAACGTGGCACCACAGCCGCCTGAGCTCTGCGACTTCCTGCACACATATCGAGCACAGAGAGCAAATGCAGTGGTGTCGATGCAATCGATGATTCGCAGGGCACTGAATTGCTTGCGGAAAAGAAAGCCGTCTTTGTTGCAAGATGGGCATGCACCCGCTGTCACGTTGACGCTGTATTGCTGTTCCGGATTAATCACGAACAACTGTTTCAGCAGATACGCGTTCAGGTCGGGACGCTTGCTCCACAGTGGCACGGCCGGATCGATCCGGATAGGAGGGCGCATGCCATCCTCGATCAGTTTCAGCTGGATCTTGATCCAATCCTCCTGAATCTTGTTCAACGTGCCAGATTACTTGCCACAAACGCACGGCTCACTAGTGGGGCGGTCGAATGCTGACGAATAGAATGACGGCGTTTGGGTCGGAATCGAATCCGATGGAATTTCAGGGCAGCGACGAACGAGGGTCTCCTCCGATCGTTGTGTTTTTTCAATGTCCTACAGCACAAGATCGATACCGTTCATTGGCGATGATGACTAACAGACAGTCAATCTGGTTCAAATATAAAGAGAAACACAGTGAATTGGTTCAATGACAATAGATATCTCATCTAAACCAATGATAATAAAAGTAATCAAAATACTTATATATACCTCGAGTGCATGAGCTTCAACCAAGCTTAAATAAATGTGCCACCACAATATAATAAATCTATAAGCCCCCAAAACAAGAGAGTAACCTGGAAAGAAGGGAGGAGAGCTAATCAGATGAAAGCAAGCAACAGTAGAAACCATCATAAATTTTTATTGTTTGTCAATACTTCTATTATGTTATAATTTGCTCCGATCGTTTCTATTATGTTATAACCTGGCTATAGAAGTATCAGATGGACTAGAGATTGTCGCAATTGCTCGTATTATTAAAATTAATCATAATATGTTTTAAACTAGCATTTTCATACATAAAACATATAAATTAATTATAACACGCCTCTAATCCAACAAATGTAGCTCATCTCATCTTCATCATTCAAATTGCATGCACCGATAAATCTTGCAATTCAACATCCAAAATGTTTAATTCTGCGACTAGTTTTCATCTATAAAATTCTTGAAAACTAAACTTTGGTTAGCTTGAGGTAGTTAATGTAAAATAAAGAAAAGTAAGATAATGAAAATCTGAACACTATGATATAACAGAAGCTTCAACAAGCTCTACATTGATATTGATGTCCATTTACTCTAAAGAGCGCAAACTTGAACACAATCCAGAAATCTTAATAACCCGCAATGACAATGCTCGATAACATTTATGAAATTCATTATCTATTTTAATAAATATGTTGACATGCTCACTTCACCCAAAAAACATTGATGTGTGAGTTAGTTTAAAAGTTCCTAAATGATATATTATAAATTATTACAAAAAAATCCCCTAGAATTTAGCATAATTACATGTTGGACACTTCTTACTTTTGAAATTACAAAGATCTATGTAAGTTTGCATTTCATAACATTAATGTACAAAAATATCTCATTGCAGTAAATTTCCTGGGGGGATCTTTTTGTACATGAATGTTATAAAATGCAAAATTACAGGAGAGATTTTATAATTTCAAAAGTAAGAGCGCAACCTGTAATTTAACAAAATGACCACCAATAAGAAATAAGCCAACCCTTAATATACAACTATAACAAAGTCTCTTTACCTTGTTGGTGAGACTAGAAAAAAACTAAATCATATTATACAGATATATTCTTTGCATCGAGAACAAAATTTCAAGTATTGAATAGACTCAATACACAACTGTCAATGAATTTTTATGGTAACCATTGACTTGGCAGGTAACTACTTAGAAACCCCAAAATGGCTAAACGGTCATTAATACTACGAGGATTGAGGCCAATACGTTCTCTTCCTGGTCACTTTCTTCCTCGTCCATGCGACAATGACATAGGCTCTATCTACATCAAACCTCAAAATCCCGGAATGTGAGAATAGAAGATTGTATTAGCTATCAATGTTGCATAAATTTGATTTAACATGACAAAATTAACCACATTGAAATTGACCTACACTTGATAAAAGAGAAACTAGAGTGTTGGATTGTAGCACTACATATATGCTAGCAAAGGATCAGTAAATCAATGTTTTTACCACAATACATTGATTTTTTCGTTCTTGAAGGTCATTAACAACACGGGATGGAAAATCAAGTTTAAAGAATCACATAAAACTGGCGGAGCAGCTGCTCTGCAGCGTTGCGTGAAAGTAACATGATGAAAAATTATGGTTTACCTCCGGAAAATGGTTGTTGAACCACAGGATTCGTCCTAGCACTCGAATCGCCGGAGATGAGAGTAGGTCCTGGTAGCTGGAAGTGCCAGAGAAGAGATCTGGGGCGCCGGAGAGGAGAACAAGCGCGATCCCGGAGATTACCGGTCGCCGGAGGGGAGAACGAGCGCGATCCCGGAGATTACCGGCCGCCGGAGTGGAGAATGACCGCGATCCCGGAGATTACCGGGTCGGAGCGGCGACGCGATGAGGCTATGACGTGATTGGAGCTGCTCGGGCACCGCCGTCGCCGTGGAAGACTCGCCAGAGGAAGAGTGGCCGACGGGATGCGGGATTCATTCAGCGATATTTATTCACTGCGGGGTAAAATGGGTATCACACTGCGGGGTAAAATGGGCATCGCCTAACTTCAGTCCGATTCAGACGGACTGAAGTGAGGCCCGACCGGGGGGGGGGGGGGGGTATTTAACGAATCATTTGTTAATAATAATAATAATCTAATAATACTATTGCTATATTATTACGAACGGTCTATCGCGCGCCGATTCAAATGAATTTCGCACCCTAGGTAAATGTCGGTGCTACGAATCCAACGACGAAGTCAAAACTAAAATCTAACACGCCGTTCTCGAGATATAATTTTCTAAAGTTTACGGCGAACATTAAATATTCAAAACTTTGAAAATTCGCCGAGTATCCAATATTGATCGGATCGCGACAAAACTTGATGGGCAAATTCAAAATTATTTAACGAATCATTTGTTAATAATAATAATAATCTAATAATACTATTGCTATATTATTACGAACGGTCTATCGCGCGCCGATTCAAATGAATTTCGCACCCTACGTAAATGTCGGTGCTACGAATCCAACGACGAAGTCAAAACTAAAATCTAACGCGCCGTTCTCGAGATATAATTTTCTAAAGTTTACGGCGAACATTAAATATTCAAAACTTTGAAAATTCGCCGAGTCTCCAATATTGATCAGATCGCGACAAAACTTGATGGGCAAATTCAAAATTAATTGATTTAATTTCGTATTGTGAAAGTTTACAATTTCGATGAGAATTCCAAGATTTGGTTGGCTCGACCTAACGGACGCGAAACACACTAATGACGACGTGACGTCAACTCCGCGTTAACGTAACACTCTTCCGTCATTATGACGATACCAAGAGAATTAAAATAATAATAATAATAATAATCTAATAATACTATTGCTATATTATTATGAACGGTCTATCGCGAGCCGATTCAAATGAATTTCGCACCCTAGGTAAATGTCGGTGCTACGAATCCAACGACGAAGTCAAAACTAAAATCTAACGCGCCATTCTCGAGATATAATTTTCTAAAGTTTACGGCGAACATTAAATATTCAAAACTTTGAAAATTCGCCGAGTCTCCAATATTGATCGGATCGCGACAACAATTGATGGGCAAATTCAAAATTAATTGATTTAATTTCTTATTGTGAAAGTTTACAATTTCGATGAGAATTCCAAGATTTGGTCGGCTCGACCTAACGGACGCGAAACACACTAATGGCGATGTGACGTCAACTCCGCATTAACGTAACACTCTTCCATCATTATGACGATACCAAGAGAATTAAAATAATTGTCGGAAAAATCAGGGGCGTTACAGTTACCCCTCAAAAAAGGAAGTTTCGTCCTGAAACTTAGGATGCACATCGAAACAAGAGAGGAAAGAGAAAAATACATTAAAACTCCCTCGATAGAGATACTAACCAGAGTAGATTAGGAGAACAGCTGAGGCTGAGATTCTCTCATTACAAATTCCAATTCCCAAGTTGCACTCCTGACATCCTGATATTGCCAGAGAACTTTAACCATTGGAATTGTCTTCCTTCTCAGCACTCGATCTTGCATCTCCAGAATTCGGACAAACTCTTTGAAAGATATGGTACCTAAACACCTAGAGGGGGGGGGGGGGGGTGAATAGGTGACCTAAACCTTTTTAAAACTTTGTTGGCAGCACAACAATTATTACAGCTAACAGCAATTACAGAAATCAAACAAGTAATCCACAGCACACACAGCACACCACAGCAGACACACTAATTTATAGTGGTTCCCCAATCTTTGGGTACATCCACTTTCCCCCTTCGCCTATCTAGCAGTGTACTAGATTCGGCCAAACTTCTCCACTAACTCAGAACCAAACTAGGTTCCTACCTCAGGCCCAAAGCCTTACACTCAGCCAAAAGGCCTACACTCAGCCAATTAAGGCCTACACTCAGAGTTCTTCAACTCCTACACTCAGGCAACCAAGCCCTACCCTCAGCCTTTATAAAATAGGCTTACAATTCTCTCAGATCCAATGGATCCTACAAGTTAAAATAGAAAGTACAATAGTTAACTCTACAACTCAGAAAATAGGAGAGGAGTTGAGAGATCCTTGAAGAGTTCTTGGAAGAACTCAGTTGGATCCAAACTGACTTAGCTTCCTTCAAAGCTTCTTGATTGGAACTGAATTAGTCTGAATCTTCTGCAGTTGTTCCTTGACCTCTGCTTCTTGAAATCCAGATGACTCTGAATTCTTCTTCTCAGCCTTAGTTCCAAAGACTGAATACTTGGTTGGAGCTCTCTCTCTCCAACTTCTTAGATCTGCTGATGCACAGCAAGATCTTCTTGTGTTGATACTCAATATACCACTTTTTACAAAGATCTGAACTCTCTCTGTAAAACTTTTTCAACCACTTCTATATTATCTCAACAATCAATCTTCATCTGTAAACTATGGGTGCCTATTTATAGGCTTCCTTCATGGTAACCGGCTGGTCCGGTTCATAACAGACTTCTGATATCACTGACAGTTGATGTAGACCGGCTGGATCGGCAGCTGTCTTGTCAACCAGTCACTTCTTGAAATTCCTCTAACTGTCAGATAGTGTCGAGACCTTCTGTTCTTAAGTGTCGACACTTATAGACCAAGTGTCGACACATGTTGTGTAAGTGTCGACACAAGTCTACAAGGTGTCGACACAATTCCTTGTATGTCTCGACACAGTTTCTTCTGCATGTGTCGACACTGAAATTGAGTGTCGACACAAGTACTTGTACTTCATTCTTTAACTGTATTCTTCTAAGTGTCGACACATCTCCTTTGTGTCGACACATCTTTATGTGTTGAAACTGTCAAGTGTCGACACTGCTTCTTGGTGTCGACACAAGTCTTCACTTTTGTTTCTTCAGCTGAGTGTCGACACATTCCTTTAGTGTCGACACTTGTACTTAGAATATTTTGTAACTTTTCTGTTCTTTGCTAAGTGTCGACACAGCTCCTTGTGTCGACACTTTCTTCAAGTGTAGAGTCTTCAACTAAGTGTCGACACATTGTGCTGAGTGTCGACACTTTCTTCAAGTGTTGACTCTTCTGGTTGTGTGTCGACACATTGTGCTGAGTGTCGACACTTACTTCAAATACTGAGTCTTTAGCTAAGTGTCGACACATTGTGCTGGGTGTCGACACTTACTTCAAGTGCTGACTCTTCTGCATAGTGTCGACACATTGTGTTGAGTGTCGACACTTGTACTTAGATTCTGCAGACTTTTGCTGAGTGTCGACACTTACTTCAAGTGTCGACACTTTCTGGTGTTGACTCAGCTCTTCTAGGTGTCGACACTTCTGCTAAGTGTCGACACAGCTTTTCTGCATTCTTCTTCACTGAGTGTCGACACAGCTCCAAGTGTCGACACTTTCTGACTGGTGTCGACTCTTCTTCCCAGGTGTCGACACAATGACTCCAAGTGTCGACACTGCTTGTCTGGGTGTCGACACAAGCTTTCTCAAGTGTCGACACTTTCCCTCTGGGTGTCGACACATGGACTTAGAATTTTTTAGCTTCAGTCCAGTGTATTCCTAACCTGCACAAGTAACTCAAACAAACATCAAATACATTATGATGTATATCATTGAGTTAGGTGAGGCTTCTTCAAATCAGGTACATTTGACCAATGTACCCAACAATCTCCCCCTATTTGGAGAAGTCATAACCCTTAGTCAATGATATACACCACTCATAATTAAAAATTATAAAATGATGTAAAACAGATATATGGCAACAGAGTTAAACTTAAACATGTAATAAAGCACACATGTATACTCATTCAGCATTACAGAACAAACAAGAATTAGACACATTTATCAGAACAATCATGAAATTTGTTTAACAAAAATTGTTCATACATTTAATACATTTTCAATGATTTACACAAAATGTTTGATGTAACAGATTACAACATTCTTCAGTTTAATCTTAGTCTAATTCTGCTCTGGTTCCTTAATGACTATGCCTTTTCCAGCTTGTACTTTAGCTTTCACAGCAGCAGCAGCAGCAGGCTCAGCTTCAGCAGTCTTCTTCCCTTTGGAGTCCTTCTTCTTCTGTTCTTCAGCCTTGATCTTTTGCCTTTCAAAATAATGATAGGGCTTAGGAAAGTACTTGCTAGGCTCCACAGCTGTTGGAGGTAGCTTTCCTAACTTAGCCTTCCTTCTATGTTGGACAATGGCTTCCTGCCTACTCTCATGTTTCCTCCATTCAGCCTCTGAGAACCACTTGTTCCTCTCATGGGCATTGTCCTTGGCTGCTTTCCAGGCTGTGAGAATGATGTTCCTAGAAGTAGGGCTCCACTGTTCAAAATCTGGTTTTTGTTCAGCAAGTTCCCTGAACTTCTTCTTTGATAGCCTAGTCTCTTCTTCTTTGTCCAAAGCCTCTTGCATAGCAGCTGTGATAGGTTGAACAACCTTTTCCAGAATAATATTAGGCTTGCCAGCAGGTGGACTATACATTGTGCTTACATCAGCATGAACCATTTCAAAATCTGGAGGTGGATAGATTACATCAGCCACTGCCTGTTGCTCACCTCCAAGATATGTTCCTTGAATACCAGATTCAGCTACATTGTCATCATCACACAGGGGAGGATAGCCCAGTGTAGCCCTGATGGAATTGGATATCCATTTTGCATGGTCAGAACTGGCTTTGACTAACACCCTCTCCCCCTTTATGACTTCTTGGGCTACATGATCTCTCACATCATCTTTCTGGAACCTGATTTGGCTATCCAAATACCTTATGCCATCCTTAAAGAAAGGTCTAAGCTTGGTAAGCTGTTCAGAAATGACCTTTTGTGAGTTGGTAATGGCATTCTTCACAGCAGCAATTTCTGCTTGAAATATTTTATCAAAGTCAGCCTTGGCAGCAGCAGAGGAGGTTGATGGTTCATCAGACTTTTTCTTGAGTTCAGTGACTATTGCATTGTGAGATGCAGTCAAATTATCATTCATCCTGAGTGATTCTCCAGCACATAGCCTTGCTTTAGTGCTATATCTTCTACTTTCTCTTTGATTGTTTCTTGATGTTTAGCCAGATAGACCACTGCATGAGCACCCTTTGTAAAACAATCAGTCATCTCCTTTTTATTAAGGTTCATTTCAAACCTTATTGACTTGATTTCCTGTCCAGATCAGATTGTAGTGCCTTGTGCCCTTCATCAACATAAGTTTCTAATGCCTTCCTTTGTTCATCCATCTTGATTTGCATGGCAAGCAGTAGAGCACTGTAATCAGTTGATGGAGCTTGTTGAACCAGTGAGTGTTGAGCAACAGTTTGGAGAGCCTTCTTGTAGCTCTGGCTCCTTCTTTTGAAAACAAAGAACTGCTTTTTCTTAGCTTGCTCAGCTTCATCATCTTCAGATTCTGATGTACTGGCTATATCCACCCTATCCTTAGGGCTGGATGGTTTTTCAGTGTGCACATCTTGTGCCTTCTCAGTATCTAGCCTTATAGGCTCTTCTTGAATATCCAAATTCTCCCCCTCAGCAGCAGCATCCTTCTCTGCATCAGCAGCATTCTTTTCCATATCAAAATCATCTTGATCTAAATTCAGAAATAGATCTTCCATTGTATATTCTGGGGGTGACTGTGCAGGAGATGTACTTGGTTCTTCAACCACTTATCAGGTATCACAACAGATGTGTCTTGGAGAACAACATCTGGTTCTTGAGTTGCTGGCTGATTTTGCTGATGGTCATCAGACAAATCAGAATTTATTATAGAAAAATTCAAAGTATTAAGGTCAACAAGTACCTCTTGAATGAGGAGGGTGGCTTGCTCACTCTCCAGTGTAGATGGTTCTGCTACACCTGGAAGCTCCCCCTGGATGTCAGCTGGCTCCTGAGGAGCAGGTGACTTTCTGCAGCCTTATCCATTGGACTATCAGGAGTGAAGACCACATGTTCTTCACTGCCTGAGCTGCTGGAGGACTCTTGAGGCACAGCAGCAGTCTTCCTCTTCTTCCTGGAGGAGAGTCTTTCTTAGAAGCTTGTTTCTCAGGGGTGGTCAATTCCTTTGACAGCACCCTTTCCCATCGAGAGAATATCCTTGAGTCCATTCTCCTCATGTGATTGATTTTTGTTCCTGCAGCAGAGCTCATTACCTCTGGAATTGATCCAGCCAGGTAGAGACTTAGTATCCTGCCCAGATTGGGCTTCTTCAGACTTTCTTTTACTTTCTCAAAGACAATCATAGACCAGTCTGTTTATGTTGAAGATGATTCTGGTCATGATACTGAACATAGAGGCTGACACCCTGTCATGCCCTCCTGTTTTACTAAGAATGACCTTGCCTACTACTTCAGACAGGAATTTGCCTTGATTGTTCATGCCTTTTCTGTTGAAGACAGAACCTATTCTCATCTTAGAATCAAGACCACACCAAGTGAGTGCTTCTCTGGTCTTAGATGTAGTTACTTCCTCTTCTTCTTGAATCTTAGGTAGCTGAAGTACCTTTCTCAAGGACTTGGGTGAAACCTTGACCTTGGTTCCATGCACTCTGGATTTGATTCTGTATCCAGAGTCGTCCACAGTTGCTCCAGTAAGAAATTCAATCACTTCTTTCTTCCATATCTTGGTTGGTTCTGAAACCAAGTATTCCAGTCCTGAATCGCTGACTAGGGTTATCACTGATTTGATTTCCTGATCACCGTCGTCGAATGCGCCTCGCACGAGCTCATAGCCTTCGTTAACGTTCTCTTCCAGCTTGGGAGCCATTAGGGTGTTGAGAATTAGTCTTTAGAGAAGAGAAATGTCGACACAGGAGTTTAGTCTCGAAACTCTGAAAGCGTGTCGACAAACACAAACAGAACCCTATTTATACCTTTCTTGTTTGAAGACGAACAGGCGGGATGAATTTCTAAAGATGTGTCGACACTGTCAATAAGTGTCGACACTGACTTATAATGTCTCGACACACATGTGTCGACACAAGTTTAGTCAACAGATTTTATGTGTCGACACTTGGTTAAGTGTCGACACCACTATACTCGACATGTAGTCGAGACTTTACTTAGAAAAATTCTGAGTAAAACTTAAGTGTCGACACTTTATTGGATGTGTCGACACCTACTCGACATGTGTCGACACTAACATTCTGAAGTGTCGACACTAACTTCCTAGATGTGTCGACACCATTTTCCTGAAGTGTCGACACTTACTATTCTGTGTCGACATAGACTTGTCTATGTGTCGACACCTTTTTACTTAGCCAATTTTTGTTCTGTATACTTAATCTAAGTTTATCATACCTAGTTCAATTTTGAACCTATTAAACTTAGCTTCATCTAAGGGCTTAGTGAACATATCAGCTATCTGATTATCAGTTCTAACATATTCAAGTGCAATATCATTTCTTTCTACATGCTCCCTAAGAAAGTGATATTTAATCTCAATATGTTTAGTTCTACTATGTGATACAGGGTTGTTAGCTATTGAAATAGCACTAGTAGAATCACAATAAAGTGGAGTTCTACTTACCTGACATCCATAGTCTTCTAGCTGATGTTGAATCCACAGAAGTTGAGCACAGCAACTTCCTGCAGCTACATATTCTGACTCAGCTGTGGAGATGGCCACACTGGTTTGCTTCTTACTACTCCATGAAATGAGTCTTCCACCTAGGAATTGACAGGATCCAGTTGTGCTCTTTCTATCTTCTTTGCATCCTGCAAAGTCTGCATCTGAATAGCCTGTTAGATCAAAATCTCCATTCCTAGGGTACCAGAGGCCTAGATAGGGTGTGCCCTTTAGATATCTCAAGATTCTCTTGACTGCAGTCAAGTGAGATTCTTTGGGGCAGGCTTGATACCTGGCACAAACACATGTAGCATACATAATGTCAGGCCTACTTGCAGTCAAGTATAGTAGGGAGCCAACTATCCCTCTATACAAGGTTTCATCTACAGGTTTCCCTGCATCATCCTTGCTTAGAGACATACTTGACCCCATAGGAGTCTTCATGGTACTGGATGAATCCATACCATATTTCCTTATGAGTTCTAGGGTGAACTTTGACTGACATATGGACAAGCCACTTTCAGTCTGTTTAACTTGGAGACCCAAGAAAAACTTCAGTTCTCCCATACTACTCATTTCAAATTGACTCTGCATAAGCTTTGCAAACTTTTTGCAAAGGCTACTTTCAGTAGACCCAAATATAATGTCATCTACATATATTTGGACAAGTATTACTTTGCCTCTAGATTCCCTAAGGAATAGAGTCTTATCTATTTTCCCCCTTGTGAACTTGTTCTCAATGAGGAAACTAGATAGGGTTTCATACCAAGCTCTAGGAGCTTGCTTTAACCCATACAATGCTTTCCTAAGTCTATAGACATAATGTGGAAGAGTAGGATCAACAAAACCTGAAGGCTGCTCCACATATACTTCTTCTTTTAAATTACCATTAAGGAATGCTGACTTCACATCCATTTGGTATACTTTGAATCCTTGGTAGGTTGCATAGGCCAAGAACATCCTTATGGCTTCCAGTCTGGCTACTGGAGCAAAGGTTTGATCAAAATCAATACCTTCTTCTTGCCTATATCCTTTTGCAACCAGTCTTGCCTTATTCTTAATGATGACACCTTGTTCATCTAACTTGTTCCTGTAGATCCACTTTGTTCCTATCACATTGTGATCTTTAGGCTTAGGAACCAGATCCCAAACCTTGCATCTTTTGAACTGATTAAGCTCTCCTGCATTGCTTCAGTCCACTGTGGATCTTGTATAGCTTCTTCAAATTTCTTTGGTTCTATTTGAGACAGAAAACTTGAATATACTACAGCATTCTGATTTCTGCTCCTTGTCTGAACACCTTGTCTTGGATCTCCAATGATCAGCTCTACTGGATGATCTCTTAGATGCCTGTTGGCTGGAGGCATCCTTACTTCTGGTTGAACTTCTTCAGCATCTTCATCAAGCTGAGTTCCTTGTACTTCAACAGCTCCTTGTACATGTAGTTCTCCCCCTGGACATAAGCCATCTTCTTCTACTTGCTGTCTTGCAGCAGGTACATCTTCTATGGTTAGCTTGTCCATCTTCTTAGTAAGACCTGTAGGGCTGCACACACTACTAGACAACTCATTGTTAATTAGTTGTGTCATCAAAAACTACATGCACAGACTCCTCTACAACTTGTGTGGTCAAGTTGTAGACTCTATAAGCCTTACTATTATTGCTGTACCCAACAAACACTCCCTCTTGGGACTTGGCAGCAAACTTAGTTAAGTAAGACTTCCCATTGTTAAGTATGAAGCATTTACAACCAAAGATCCTAAAATAGGACAGATTTGGTTTCCTGCCTTTCACTACTTCATAGGGGGTCTTGTTTAACCTTTTAGTGATGGTAGCCCTATTTATCACATGGCATGCAGTGTTAACTGCTTCAGCCCAGAAATATTCTGGCAGTGATGAATCACTTAATAGGGTTCTACCAGCCTCTATCAAGGTCCTATTTTTCCTTTCAGCAATGCCATTTTGCTGAGGTGTTCTAGGTGAAGAGAATTCTTGAAATATCCCATAGTCTTCACACAGCTTTGTCATGCTTTCAGACTGAAACTCAGTACCATGGTCACTTCTAATTTTGACCACTGTACAGTTCAATTCATTCTGAATTTGCTTAACAAAACTATAGAAGACACTAGGTGTTTCAGATTTCTGCTTTAAGAAGAACACCCAGGAAAACCTTGAGTAGTCATCAACAACTACAAAGGTGTAGACCTTCCTACCTAAGCTGTGAACTGGCATTGGACCAAATAGATCCATATGCAAGAGGTATAAACACCTCACAGCATCTTTGTTGTCTAAGCTTCTAAAGGTGGATTTAGTCTGCTTGCCCTTTTGACAAGCTGAGCAAATGCCATCTTTGACACACTTAACTTGAGGACCATTCCTCACTAACTCTTTACTAAAGAGTTTGCCAATAGTCTTGTAATTAAGATGAGCAAGCCTCTTGTGCCATTTGACACATTGAGAGACTGTCTCATCAGCTACAAGACAGACTGGAGAACAATTGTTCTCAACCATAATGTCTAAGCAGTAGACATTTCTCTTTCTATATCCAGTCAAAATGATCTCTTGATCACTTGACCTCTTGATATGACAACCATTTTTAACAAATGAGATGTCATACCCTACATCACTTAATTGACTTATACTAATGAGGTTGTGTTTCAAACCTTTAACATAAGCCACTTGAGTAATGGTAACAAGGTTAGAAGAAATGTTACCAAACCCTTTGATGATTCCTTTTTCAGAACCACCAAAGGTCACCTTTGGACCATTTTTGATTGGATGTAGTCCTTCAGTAGTCCCCTAGTTCCAGTCATGTGTCTGGAACATCACTATCCAAGTACCATGTAGGGGTATGGCCACTTGGATTCACCTGCAAAACAAATTAATGAACCTTAGAACCCAAAGTAAACTTGGGTCCTTGGTGATTGTTAGTTTGCAATTTGACATAGCTACCTGCTGGCTTTCCAACAGGTAACTTGCTACTCAACTTGGCACTGGCATTGTGCCAACAATCCAAGGCAAAGTGGCCAACCTTGCCACAACACCAGCATTCAAACTTGTTGTACCTTTGCTTAGGTACAACCTTTGCTGTCTTGACCACAGCAGCCTTGTTGAATGTTGGGGCTTTGCCCTTGGACTTGGACTGATCCTGAACAGTCCTCACAGGCTTAACAAAACCAATCCAGCCTTTCCTTTATGATGAACAAATTCATCAATCAAGGGTAGCACTGATTTAGGTTTTGAAAACCTAGCAACTAGCTCTTTTTCCTTCTGGAGATTGATCTCCAGCAACTTAATTTGATCATTTTTAAATGTAATAGTACCCATCTGAATCACAGTAATGTGTTTCAGCCTGGCTACTTCATTCAGTTTTTGATCATACTCCTTCTCAAAATCTGTTGCAGCTGCCTTGAGATCAGCAATCTCCTTTGCCTGACTTTTGGCTAGATCTTGCTTTTCTTATAGGCTTGCAACAGTACTTGGTATTCATCTAAGAGCTGATGAATATCTCCCTCAGATTCAGAATCACTTCCATCACTTGATGAAGATGATTCTGACTCTGAACTAGAACTGGAATCTGAACTTGGAGTTGGACTTTGTACCTGACTAGGTCCTGGCTGCTCCAGGATTTTGGTACTTTCAGTCAATGCCATTAGTCCTTGGCACTGACCTCTTCTTGTTCATAGATTGATTCCATGATCTGCATAAACTCTTCTCTTCTTCAGCAAATAGCCCTATATAGGCTTCAGCATCTGTCTCAGTGTCTGAAGAAGAAATATCTGAAAGAGTCTTCTCATTCTTTGCAACAAAGGACTTCTCCTTCTTTCCTTTGAAGTGAGTCTTCTTTTTGTCACTGGATTCTTTCCTTCTTTCAGGACAATCTGCAATTACATGACCTGTCTATTGCAGCAGTAACACACAATCTTAGACCCAGTTGCTTGCTAGTCTTTGTCCTTTTCTTGTCCTTCTTTGAAGGCTTCTTCTCCTGATACTGAACTTCTTTTCCTTTGGAAAAGAAGGTCTGGACCTCCACTGTTTCTTCTTCAGGAATTTCTGAAAATGTCTGGTAAATGCAGCAAAGTCTTCATCACTTTCACTGCTTGTAGATTTAGTGCTAACAGACTCATCAGAATCTGATTCAACTACCTCTGGAGGAGGAGTTGATGACTTAGTCCTGTTCTTTCTAGGTACTTCTGACTTAAGGCAACAGTCCTTTCCCTGTTTCAGTCCTTGTTGACTTTTCCTCCTCTTTTCTTACTGACAATTGCATCTCATAAGATAACAACTTGCCAAACAGTGTGGGAGGAGGAATTTCTCCCAACTTTGCCATTTCTCTGATGGCACAGATCTTAGTGTCCCAATCTTTGGTTAGGGACCTCAAGAACTTATCATTCAATTCATAGTTTGTGAACTCCTTCCATAGGACATGAGTTCATTAACAATTCTGTAGAACTTTTTGTAGCATTCAGTGATGCTATCTCCTCTTCCTTGCCTAAAGCTCTCATATTCTTGATTAAGCAAGGATTTCCTATCTTGTCTTACTTCTTCAGAACCTTCCATGTAGACAATGAGGGTATCCCACATTTCTTTTGCTGTTTTACAGTGAATAAGGTTCTGGAAGGTGGCATCATCAATTGCACTAACTATGATGTTCTGTGCCCTTTTGTCCATTGTAGCTAGGACAATCTCATCCTTGGTCATCTCAGAAAAATCCTTTGGAGTTCTCTGTGTAGCATCCAAGACTGAAATCTTCATGGGCACATAAGGGCCTTCCTTGACTGGA